>PVIA01002284.1:0-218971 GCA_004024845.1 Tonatia bakeri | reverse complement strand
CCAGGGCTAAGTCGAAGATTCTTGATGGTTGAAACTGCTACTTTAGTTACTTGGACTTTTTGGCTTTAAATGGTAAGGGAAGTTTAAACATAAAAAGTAAACAAAAACAAAGAACCTCACTAAATGCTAGGTCTCCAGATTGAGACAAGTTGTTCCAACTTTAGAAAACCATGACCAGGGTATTTGCACTGTTTTCACCTCCTGGCCTCTGGGAGAAAAGCCAGTGCATGATATGTGCTCTTGGTATCTTTGGGAATAACTGGTATTTGGCACAACAGCAGTATCACAACCCACAAAAATTGATTTTATCTCATAACCGTCTTTTCTGGAGTGTGAAGAGTTAACTCGAGCAAGGCTGGGACTTTGCTTCCCCACCCCTTGAGATTCTGGTCATTTTTTTTTAAACCATTAACCCTATCCTATCCTCTTGGCAGAAAAGGCGACCTGGCTGTGAACTCTGCAGACAGGGCCAACCCCTAATGCTCCTCTGGGTCTGGCATTATGTAAGAAATGAACATGCTCAGTTCATCCAGATAGGAGTTCCCAGCAAAGCCTGCTCAGCGTCAGCACCTTTTCAAAAAAGGGAATAACCTGGTAAGGCATTGGACAGCAGAGTCCCAGGCCTGATGAGGAGTTGCAAATCAGTTCTGAGTAAGACTGATCTTGATCCCCTCCTTGCCTTTTGAATACAAACCTATCAAGATCTTGCTAAAAATGACCTTTACCAGCAGAAAGAACACAGCCTCAGGCTATGGAGAAGCAGCCCTTAGCTGTCCACTTCAGGGTAGTGAAAGTTTGGAATTTAGTCAGCCTGTGTTAGTCACAGTCTTTGCCTATTTCCTTTGGAAAAGAGAATTGAAACTGGTTAAAAATATTCCTTCTCCACCCCAACTCCAGCCCTCAATACTGAAGCTCTAGAGAGTTCTAATGTGCTAACTGTCCCACCCCACAAATACTGTATAAAATGCCACTCAATAAAAACTGATATTCAGGAACCTCAGTTGAGACATCTTCCTTCCTCTCCCTCTTTCCAAATGTTCTGCCTTTTCTGCTTCCTCTTTTTCTCTGCCAAAAGTATTATCAGTTGTGGTAGCCCTTTTCCCTCTCTTGGGATCCCGCCTCTCTTCTTGCCTTCAGCCAGACTCTTTCCTTAGCACTGCCCCTCCCAGCCAATATCTCCCGGAGGTTCTGCTCACTGCATCTCATTTGAAGAGAGGTCACTGACACCAAGAGTGGGTTGTTTCGGGGATAAAGGGCTAACAGGAAAGTAACCACTAGAGGGTGACATAATTACACACAAGCACATTCCTTTGGGACCATGTAAGGCTAGAGCCGGCCGGCCAGCCAGCTCTGGGCCTGGAGGCGTAAAGTGAATTAGCAGCACATCCACCCACAGAATGCACACTCACGGCCACTAGCATGTTCTCTCTCTCTCTCCCCCACACTCTCTCTACACACACACAGATACTGACCTACTTTGGCCAGCAAATCAACCAGGGCCTTCAAGTGTTTCAAGTGAAAGCCCATCTCACCTTGGACCAATACTGCTCACTGTACAGTTAATCTCATTCACTGTTTTTTTTTGGCAGGGGGTTGGGGGGACAGAGCAGGGTATGTTTTGCAGTTTTTGAGAGGAAATTTGTCTTTTTAATTTTATTTTAAGTTCTTTTAATTTTTCCATTACAGGTGACATTTAATATTATATTAGTCTCAAGTGTACAGCATGGTGCTTAGTCATTTATGTAACTTAGGAAGTGTTTCCCCACTAACTCTAGTACCCACCTGGCACCATACACTGTTATTATAATACCATTGACTATATTCTCTATGCTGTTTACCTCCCTGTGACTGTTTTGTAACTGCCAGTTTGCACTTCTTAATCCCTTCACCTTGCTCACCCAGTCCCCCAAACCCCCTCCCATCTGGCAACCATTAGTCTATTCTCCGTATCCATAAGTTTGTTTCTGTTTTGTTCGTTGCTTTGTTTTCTACACTCCACATGTAAGTGAAACCATATGGTATTGTCTCTCTCTGTCTAACTTAACTTCACTCAGCACAGTATCCTCTAGGTCCATCCATTTTGTTGCAGATGGCAAGACTTCCTTCTTTTTTGTTGATGGGTAATACTCCATACTATCTGTGGACCACATCTTCCTTATCTAATCATCTATCAGTGGACATTTAGGTCGCTTCCATATCTTAGCTATTGTAAATAATGCTGCAGTGAACACAGTGGTACATATATATTTTTGGATTACCATTTTGGATTTCTCCAGATAAAATCCAGAAGTGAAATTGCTAGGTATATGGTAGTTCTATTTTTAATTTCCTGAGGAACCTTCATACTGTTTTCCAAAGCGGTGGCACCAATTTGCAATTCTACCAACAGAACACCAGGGCACCCTTTTCTCCACATCATCTCCGACACTTACTTGTTGATTTACTGATGGTAGCCATTCTGACAGTATGAGACAGTCATATCTCATTGGGGTTTTATTTGTATTTCTCTGATGACTAGTGACCTTGAGCATATTTTTCATATGACTATTGGCCATCTATAGGTCCTCTTTGGAATAATGTCTAATCAGATCCTCTGCCAATTTCTGAAGAAATTATTTGTTTGTTTGTTTGTTTTTTCGTCTTAAGTTGTATCAGCTCTATATATTTTGGATATTAACCCCTTATCTGATATATCATTGGCAAATATAAGGGGCCCCCCAAAACTGAATTTATTTGTAAAAAAGTATGTATTTATTCTTTCATGTTTAAACTTCAGTCATCTCTAAAGTACTCTCCATTAGATGCAATACTCATATATCTATCGAGACATCTTTCTCAGCCCTGACTGGTGTGGCTCAGTGGATTGAGTACCAGCCTGTGAACCAAAGGGTCGCTGGTTGGATTCCCATTCAGGACACATTCCTGGGTTGCAGGCCAGGTCCCCAGTAGGGGGCACTGGAGAGGCAACCACACATTGATACTTCTTTTCCTTTCTCCCTCCCTTCCTCTCTCTCCAAAAATAAATAAATAAAATCTTTTTTAAAAAAGACATTTTTTTCCGGAGACTTCCAGTCAAGAAGATAGTGTAGGCAGACATGGATTGCCTTTTTCCAAAACCACATCAAAATTACAACCATTATGTAGAACAACCATCACTCAGAACCATCAGAAATCAAGTTGAATGGAAATCTGACAACTACGGAAATAAAGAAACCACATCCACCAAGACTGACAGAAGAAATGCTGAAGTGGAACAGGTTGGTCCCATACCCATGTGTGGTGGATAAAAATTCAGGAGGGACATCTCAGGAGTGAGAAGTCTCAGCACCACACCAGGCCACCCAGTCCAGGGTGCTAGTGCCAGGAGGATAAGTCCCTACAACTTCTATCTACAAAACCCAGCAGGGATTGAATCCATGGAAGAAACTGCTGGGTCCACAAGCAGTTTCTCAGACCTACCTACTCAGACTCACTCCCTTGGGGCACCAGCGCTGGGGTGGCAGCTTGAAGGGCACCACTGGCATATTAGGAGAAGCTGAAATGTCTGGCATTGGGATGAACAGTGGCCATTGCCCCTTTCTAAACCCTCCTCAGGCAGAGCCACAGAGCCGAGAGGCTGGTGCCATATGTGAGACTCCATCAACCTGGCTAACACTTTTTGACCCACCTCAGAGATCCCCAGAGACTCTCCTCCACTCAGTTTACAGATCCACCCAAGCTGCTTTTCCTTACAAATGGCTGGTCTTGGCTTATACTGCACAACTTCTTAAATCCTATCAAACAAACAACACCTGGCCTCAGTGAGCCCCAGACCCAGCACTAGCAGCAGCTGGCCTAGATTCACAGCTTTGCTTCACCTGAGAATCTCCAAGCCCAGCACAAGTAGCAGCCATCTAAGATTGCTTTATAGCTCAGGGAGATGGGTCCTGGGCAAAACACAGGTGGGAGCTGACCTTGACCTGCATACGCGAAAAACCCCAGGGCTAGGACACCCAGTGGACAGCTACAGACCATGTTGGAGCACCATCGCCCTACCCCTGCACAGCTGATCCTCCACAGAAGGTGGAGGTTGGTGATCAGTGGTCACAGCCAATACTTGCAGCTTACTGGCCTGGGTAAATCCCTCCCATTGATCTGCCAACAGCAACCAAGGCTGAACTATAAGAGAAGGGTGTCCTCAGCCCACATGAAGGGTGCACCTCCAGTATCCAGCTTGGGTGATAGGGGAAGCTGTGACACTGGACCCTATAGGACACCTACTACATTAGGCCATGCTACCAAGACACAGAGTCAAAGCAACTTTACCTAATATATAGAAACAAATACAGGGAGGTTACCAAGACTAGGAAACAAAGAAGCATGGCCCAAATAAAATAACAGATCAAACACCAGAAAAAAAGCTAAATGAAATGAAGATAAGTAATCTATCACATGCAGAGTTCAAAACATTGGTTATAAGGATGATCAAGGAACTTACTGAGGACCTCAACAGCATAAAAAAGATTCAGTCAGAAGCAAAGGGTACACTAATTGAAATAAAGAATAATTTACAGGGAAACAACAATAGAGTGGATGAAGCCTAGAATCAAATCAATGATTTGGAACATAAGGAAGAAAAAAAAAACTCCCACAAAACAACCAATTAGAACAACAAAAAGAAAAAAGAATCCAAAAATGTGAGGATAGTATAAGCAGCCTCTGGGACAACTTCAAGAGGTCCAACATTCGTATCAGAGGGGTGCCAAAGGAGAAGAGAAAGGGCAAAAAACTGGAATTCTATTTGAAAAACAATAGTGAAAGAAAACTTCCTTATTTGGTGAAGGAAACAGACATGCAAGTCCAGGAAGCAGAGAGTGTCTCACACAAGATAGATGTAAAGAGGCCCACTGCAAGACACATCATAATTAAAATTTCAAAGTTGGAAGATAGAGAATCTTAAAAGCAGCAAGAGAAGTTAGTTACCTACAGTGGGGTCCCCATAAGACTGTCAGCTGATTTCTCAAAAAAAAAAAAAACAAACAACTTTCCATGCTAGAAGGGATTGGCAAGAAATATTCAAACTCATGAAAAGCAGGGACCTACATCCAAGATTGTTCTACCCATCAAAGCTATCATTTAGAATGGGAGGGCAGATAAAGCGCTTCCCAGATAAGGTCAAGTTAAAGGAGTTCATCATCACCAAGCCTTTATTATATGAAATGTTAAAGGAACTTATCTAAGACAAAGAAGATCAAAACTATGGACAGTAAAATGACAATAAACTCACAATTATTAACAACTGAACCTAAAAAAGAAAGCACCATGTTACTTTACTAAAGTTATTTATCAGTTCCAGCAGTTTTTTTTGGTGGAATATTTAGGGTTCTCTATGTATCATGTCATCTGCAAATAATGACAGTATTACTTCTTTTTCTGTGGGGATGCCTTTTTTACAAATTGAATTTATTTGGGATACATTGGTTAACAAAATTGTATAGGTTTAAGGGGTAGAATTCTATAACACATCACTATATATACTGTATTGTGTGTCACCACCCCAAGTCATGTCTATGTCCATCAATTTGGATGCCTTTTATTTTTTTTTTCTTGTCTGATCACTGTGGCTAGGGCTTCCACTACTATGTTAAATAGAAGTGGTGGAAGTGGACATCCTTGTCTTCTTCCTGATCTTTTAATTTTTCACCATTGAGTGTGATGTTAGCTCAGGGTTTGTCACATATGTTCAGGTGTGTTCCCTCTACTGCCACTTTGCTTAAGAGTTTTTAATAAAAAATGGATGTTACATTTTGGCAAATGATTTTTCTGTACCTATTGATATATTCATACAATTTTGTTTGATTGCATGTATATTTGTTTGATAATCATACAATTTTGTTTGATTTTATGTTTACTTGATTGAAAAATCATACAGTTGATTTATGTGGTGTATCACATCAATTGATTTGCAGACATTGAACCAACCTTGCATCCTAGACCTAAATCACACATGAATATGACCTTTGGAATGTATTGTTGAATTCAGTTTGCTAACATTTTGTTGAGTATTTTTATATCTATGTTCATTAGGGATATTGGCCTGTGATTTTCTTTTTTGGTAATGCCTTTGCCAGGTTTTGTAATCAGGGTAATGCTAGCCTTGTAAAATAAACTTGGGAGCCCTTCCTTCCACTGTAATTTTTTTTTGGAATAGTTTGAGAAGGGTGATTATTAATTCTCCTTTGACTATTTGGTGAAATTCACCTGTGAAGCCATCTGGTCTAGGACTTTTTTTTGTTAGGCGTTTTATGATGACTGGTTCAATTTCAGTAGTGGTTATTGGTCTGTTCAGGTTTTTGGTTTCTTCTTGATTCAGTCTTGGAAGATTGCATATTTCTAGGAATTTATCCATTTCTTCTAGGCTTTCCAATTTGTTGGCATTATAATTGTTTGTAGTATTTTTTTAAAAATCCTTTGTATTTTTGTGGTATCAGTTGTTACTTTTCCTCTTTCATTTCTTTTTTTTTTATTTTTAATTTTTAGGGAAGAGAAGGGAGGGAGAAAGAGAAGGAGAGAAACATCAATGTGTGGGTGCCTCTCACATGGCCCCCACTGGGGATGTGGTCCACAACCCAGGCATGTACCCTGACTGGGAGTCTAACTGGCGACCTTTGGTTCCCAGCCCGCGCTCAACCCACTGAGCTACACCAGCCAGGGCTTCCTTTCATTTTTAATTTTATTTATTTGGATTATCCCTTTTTCTTGAGTATATTTAAAGGTTTATCAATTTTGTTATTTTTTCAAAGAATCAGCTCTTGGTTTCATTGATCTTTTGCACTGTTTTTTAGTTCTATTTCATTTATTTCTACTCTGATCTTTACTATGTTTTTGCTTCTACTCACTCTGGGCTTTGTTTCTTCTTCTTTTTCTAGTTCCTTTTGGTATAAGATTAGACTACTCACTTGATATTTTCCTTGTTTCTTGAGGTAGGCCTGTATAGCTATGAAATTCCTCTTAGAACTGCATTAGTTGTGTCTCATCGATTTTAAGTTGCTGTGTTATCATTTTGTCTCAAGGTACCTTCTTATTTCTTCTTTGATCTCATTGTCGACCCATTCACTGTTTAGTAGCATGTTATTTAGCCTCCATATATTTGTGTCTTTTCAGTTTTCTTCATGTAATTGATTTCTACTTTCATACTCTTATGATTGCAGAGGATATTTGATATGATTTCAATATTCTTATATTTGAGACTTGTTTTGTGGCCTAACATATGGTCTATCCTAGAAAATGTTCCATGTACATTTGAAAATAAAGTATATTCTGCTACTTTTGGGTGAAATATTATAAAAATACCAATTAAACTCATGTAGTCTAACATGTCATTTAAGGCTGCTGTTTCCTTGTTGATTTTCCATCTGAATGACCTATCCAGTCTGTCAACGGGGTGTTAAAGTCCTGTACTATTTCTGCATTATTGTTGATCTCTCCCTTACGTCTATCAAAATTTGCTTTATATATTTAAGTGCTTCTACATTGGGTGCATAAAATTTACAAGGATTATATCCTCTTGTTGGATTGATCCCTTCATCATTATGAAATGTCCTTTTTTTGTCTCATTATACCTTTGTTTTAAAGTCTATTTTGTTTGATATAAGTATTGCTACCACGACTTTTTTGTTTTCATTTTTTTTTAAATCAAGTTGTGCTTTTAAATTCTTTTTTTTTCTTTTTTTTTAAATTTATTTATTTTTGGAGAGGGAAGGGAGGGATGGAGAGAGAGAGAGAAACATCAATGTGCGGTTGCTGGGGGCCACAGCCTGCAACCTAGGCATGTACCCTGACTGGGAATCGAACCTGCGATGCCTGGTTCGCAGCCCGCGCTCAATCCACTGAGCTACACTAGCCAGGGCTTTGTTTTCATTTTCATGAAAGTTATTTTTTCATCCCTTTACTTTCAGTCAGTGTGTGTGTCTTTAGACCTGAAGTGGGTCTCTGGTAGGCAGTATATATATGGGTCTTGTTTTCTCGCCTATTCAGCCAGCTGGTGCCTTATGATTGAAGCATTTAAACCACTTACATTTAAAGTAATTATTGATAGGCCCTGGCTGGTGTGGCTCAGTGGTTGAGTGCTGGTCTGCGAATCAAAGGGTCACCAGTTCGATTTCCAGTCTAGGGCACATGCCTGGGGGCCGGGTCCCCAGAAGAGGACATGTGAGAGGCAACCACATATTGATGTTTCTCTCCTTGTCTTTCTCTCTCCCTTCCCCTCTCTAAAAAATAAAATGAATAAAGTCTTTTCAAAAATAAAGTAATTTTAATAGGTATGTAGCTGCCATTTTAGTATTCATATTTTTAATCTTTTTTCTCCCTTATTTTTCTTAAAGATTTTTTTTAACATTTCTTATAATAATGGTTTGGTGGTAATGAACTCATAGATTTTTCTTGTCTTGGAAGCTGTTTATCTGTCCTGATTTTAAATGATAGCCTAGCTGCAAAGAGCAATAGAGTGATCTTGATTATAGATCCCTAATTTTCATCACTTTGAATATTTGTGTCAATTCCTTCTTTCCTACAAAGTTTCTGTTGAGAAATCAGCTGACAGTCTTACAGAAGCTCCCTTCTAGGTAACTAACTGATTTTCTCTTGCTGCTTTACGATTCTCTCTTTAACTTTATGCATTTTAATTATGTGAGTCTTGGTGTGGGCCTCTTTCATTCATCTGAATTCTCTGTGCTCTCTGGACTTGTATGTCTATTTCCTCTGCCAGGTGAGGAAAAATTTCAGTTATTATTTATTCAAATAGGTCTTTAATTCCTTTTTCTCTCACCTCTATCATGTGAATGTTGGTACTCTTGATGTCCCAGAGGTCCCTTAAACTATTCTTTTTTTAAATTTATTTATTTATTTATTTTTAGAGAGGGAAGAGAGGGAGAAAGAGAGAGAGAGAAACATCAATGTGCAGTTGCTGGGGGCTGTGGCCTGCAACCCAGGCATGTGCCCTGACTGGGAATCGAACCTGTGATGCTTTGGTTCGCAGACCATGCTCAATCCACTGAGCTATGCCAGCCAGGGCCCCTTAAATTATTCTAATTTTACATTCTTTTTTCTTTTTGGTATTCTAGTTAGGTGTTTTCGGCTACCTTGTGTACTAAATCGCTGATTTTATCTTTTGCTTCATATAATCTGCTGTTGACCCCATCTAATGTATTCTTCATTTCAGTTATTATATTTTTCATTCTTGACTTTTTTTAATTGTTTCTCTTTCTTTGTGGAGGTTCTCACTGAATTCCTCTCCTCTTCCACTCAAGTTCATTGAGCATTCTTATAATCAGTGTTTCGAACTCAGTATCTGGTAGCATTCATTTTGTTTATTTTTTTCTAGAGTTTGGTCCTGTTCTTTCCATTGGAACATGTTTCTTTGTCTCCTCATTTTGGCAGCCTCCTCATGTTTATTTCTATGTATTAGGCATATCCACTATGTCTCCCAGTCTTGGTGCAGTTGTCTTATATTGTAGGTGTTCTGTGGGGCCCAGTGGCTCAGTCTCCCTTGTCACCTAACCTGGGTCATCTGGGGGTGCTCCTTGTGTGGGTAGTGTGTACTCTCCTGTTTCAACTGAGCTTTAATTTCTCATGACGTATCAGTGGGTGGAGCTGACCTGCAGACTGTGAGGATTGGCTGTGACTATGGCAGACAAGCTGTTGTACAGGAGTTGACCCCACTGAGCAGGGTTTGCTATAGCAGGCCTCTGCTACCTGTCAAGTGTACCCTTTGCTTGTGTTATTTGTGGAGCTAACTGGGTGGTATTCTGGTATGCTGTGAAGCTGGCTACTGAGTGTGTTAGTTTTGTGCCCTCTTGGGAAGGGCTCTGGTACAGGTTAAGGTAAGCCATTTCCTGTGCCCAGCCAAGATCACCTGGTAGGAGCTAGAAAGTGATCTGTGGTTGGTAGCTGCTAGTGCCAAGCTTGGAGATGCCTGCGAGAGGATATGCTTTGAACTAAGCCCAGCTTCCAGTAATACCATGCTTGAGACTGCTTAGCAAGAGGTACAGGGCTCACTGAGGCCAGCCGCTGCTTGTTTGGGGTTCATGGACATTTAAGAGATTTTAGGAAAGTCATAGCATGGACTAAGGCTGCCACTGGTGTGTAACAGCTGCTGAAAAAGGTTTGGACAAGTGTGCTAGTTGGGTGGGGTAGAGCCTCAGGGAATCGCCAGGGGTCTCAGGGAATCACCAGGGTAGGGCAAGCAGTGTTAGCTAGGTTATGGAGATTCAAATGTGGAGGCTTACCCGTATCTGCAGGTTGGGTTGGTGAGAGAGCTCAACAAAAGAACAATGGTACTTGCCAGCCCTTCCTTCCAGGAGAGAGTGCTGCTCCAGCCCTCTCCCTGAAGTCAAACAATTCGGTTCTTCCCCAATATCCCTGGTGCTTTTCGAGCTCCTGACCATTTGCTGAAGCTTAGGTTGAATGTTTGTGAGTCTGTGCTCAGGCCCTTTAAGAGGATACCTGTGCCTACAGCAGCCCTCTGTCTTACCCAGGTGGAGCTCCTGCTGATTTTCACAGGCAGATATGGGACTTTTCTTCCCAGCACTGGTGCTCTGGGCTGAGGAGTCCTGTGTGGGGTTGGGATCCCTTGCTTCTCAGGGGGACCTCCTCAGTCAAGATATCCCTCCCTATTTTTAAGCACCACATGCATGTGCAGCACCTGCCCATTTCCCCTCTACCAGTCTCCACAGGGCTTCTTCTCTATAACCTTCGTTATAGACGTTCCGTTTGGCTAGTCCTCTGGTGTTCTCAAGGGTGGTTTTTTCCCCATACTTTAGTTGTAATTTTGATGTGGTTGAAAGGCAAGGCAAGCACAGCATTTATCTACTCTGCCATCTTGATCAGAAGTCCTCTGATTCACCGTTAACCATTGCTCTCATGGACTTCTCTTGATTCATGCCATATTTTAACTGCATCCTAGCAAGTTGCAATACTAAATTTATATGTTTTCTGTTTAGTTTTGTTTTTTTTAGAATTTTTATAAGAGATTATTTGGGCCAAACTGATGACATACGCCAGGGAGCAAGATCTTAAATGCTCTGCAGAATAACAGCTTTGCAGCTTCTTTTATGCATTTGAAATTAAGGTGCAACATAAGAAAGATCGAAGAAAGCAAGACAGGAAGTGAATTACAAGATTACCTACTCTTTTGAGAGTTAACAACCTCTTTGAGGGGTGTAACTTCTGGATTTCAAATGTGAGTTAACCTAGATTCACATGATAAATAGACACAGCTGGATTAAAAACTTTTATTGAAGAAGTTATAGTAGATTGTAGAGTTCAAATTCCAGTTCAGCCAGCTGTTTGTTCTTCAGTTCAAGTTACTTTTCTCTCTATGCCACAGTTTCATCTTCTGCAAAATGGAGATAATAGTGAAAACTTCATAGGTTTAGAGATTAGCTCTTGGAAAGAATAGATAAATTCATATACATGAAGACCTTGAAGGAATGTCTGACATTCAATAGATATTAGCTACTTTCATTATGGTCAGGAACTGCACTAGGTGGTTATCCACATTACCCCATTCAATCCTCACCAAACTCACAAGAAATGGAAATCACTAGTCCCATTTTACAGACAAAAAAAACTGATGCTCAAACTCATAAAATAATTTATCCAATGTCACAGAGCTAATAAGTGACAGAGTCAAGATTTTAACCCCAACAAAAAAGAACAACAAAGAAGAGAGAAAGAAAAAGATTTTAACCCAGAATCTGTCTGGCTACAAACTTATGTTATTTCACTATATCACTGGGGGGGAGGGGGAAATTCAGTCTTCATATCAGAGGAGCTTATGATCTAAAACACAAAAGATAGGGGGGAAAGAAAATGTACTTCCTTTAATGTTACTTTTACCAAAAAGTGAGAGACTTTAAGTATAATTTAACAAAGGTTTTAAAGCAGGGGGAAATGCCAGCCGGTGTGACTCAGTTGGTTGGGGCACTGTCCTGTGCACCAAAGGGTTGCAGGCTTGAATCCCGGTCAGGGCACACGCCTGGGTTGCAAGTTTGGTCCCTGGTTGGGGCACGTGCAAGAGGCAAGTGATCGATGTTTCTCTCACATTGATGTTTCTCTATCTTTCTCCCTGGAGTCAATAAATATGTATAAACTTAAAAAAAATAAGGCAAGAGGAAGAAAAGTATATATAGGAAGGTGTTCTAACCAGTGGTTCTCAGTGCTGTGGTACCAGGTCAGCAGTGTCAGCTTCACTAGCTAGGAATGCAAATTCTCAGGCCCAAACCCAGACTTCTGACTGGGAAGCCTTCAAAGTTGTTCTGATGCAAATGCTGGTTTGAGAGCTCCTGCTCTAAGCAAAGGAAAGTGTGAGGATTGGTAGTGAAAAGGTAGATCAAAGACAACAGGCAGATGTTTGTCTGACAGAAGAGGAGTCTGGGACTACCCCTTGGTGACTGAAAGGAGCATGCCCCTGTTCCTGGTGTACAGAGAAGATGAGGTACAGGGAGCCAGACCGCGGGCTCTCAGCGAGAGATCTCTCTTACGCTCTTGTGCTTTTGCTATGTTTCCGCTCTTTAACTTGTACATTTCTTAAAAACAGGAAATAACATTTAAAAAATGTTCAACTGTCAGAAAATACACATTTGAACAATTTGGGGGGCATATCTGTGTGGGAGTTTTTCACATGGCATTTATAAAAGAAAAACCAAAAATGACATTTATTAGCTCCCTACTATGTGCCATGTCCTACCTTTGGGCCTTCCTGTCTTCGGGACTTTTTTTGTCCTGTGAATTCTCCTAACAAGAGTTATTTTGGCCCTGGCTAGGAAGCTCAGTTGGTTAGAACATCACCCCAATACGTCAAGGTTGCAGGTTTGATCCCTGGTCAGGGCACATAAAAGAATCAACCAATGGATGCATAAATAAGTGGAACAATAAATCGATCTCCTTCTTTCTCCCTTCCTCTCTCTCTCTAAAAATTTATAAATTAAAAAAATTATTTTAAAGAATTACTTTGATTTTATAGATGAGGAAATTGAAGCTCAAAGAATTTAAGTCACTTTGCCATAGGTCATGCAACTATAATAGGAGATCTAAGGTTCAAATGCACAATTCAGACTCCAAGCCTGCTGTAAATTTAGCTCACAATGCTGCCTTGGAAACAGAGGTGTGCTAAGGAGCCCTCCTGTCACAGGCCCTCAAGGGAGACACACATGGAAGCCATCCTCGCACCTGGGCCTTCCCAGGGGCCAGGCAGAACCCCGACAGCCCCCCTCCCCCATACCTACCTGAATGTGTAAACTCTACTGTCAGAGAGAGGTGAATTGAGCAGATGAGAGAGACAATCATAAAAAGGTTTTTTCCCAAGGCAATTTTAGTTATAAACACAGTAGCAAAGTCCAAATCATGAACTGAAATTTTCTGACTTCAGATACTGAATTGCAATTCTAGATAAATAAGAGTTAAGGTTTCCCTTATTCTTCAAAAGAAAAAAGCAAGCTAAGAATTCTATGAAAAGGTGATTTTTAAAAATTAATCTAATTGATGCCTCAATACGGAAGAACCATGCCAATACAAGACAATGTATGGTTGCTATTAATGCATTCTTATTTTTTTCTAAACAAGGAAGGAAAAACTTTAGCCTGTTCTTTAAGTTTTAACCCTATGTAATGACCTTCCTCCTGTCAATGCCTATTCAAATTGTAGGTCTGCCTGTGGTGATCCTTTAAATCAGAGATTTTCAACAGGTGTAGCTCAAGAATTTTTAGAACATGCAATACCTGACTATTTAGTCAGGGGCACTGACCTCTTTTCCCTTAGATTGTCAAATAAAAAAATGACAACAGCCAACACAGCAATAGCAGCCCAGTGTGAATGCCCTGTCTTGAACCATAAATATTATACATGATATAATAAAGGTGCATTTGTTTTTTTAGAGAGAGAGGGGAAGGGAGGGACAAAGAGAGAAACATCAATGTGTGGTTGCCTCTTGTATGCCCCCAACTGGGGACCTGGCCCACAACCCAGGCATGTGCCCTGACTGGGAATTGAACTGGTGATCCTTTGGTTCGCAGGCTGGCACTTAGTCCACTGAGCCACATCAGCCAGGGCATAATAAAGGAGCATCTTATTGGTCACAGTGCATAATAAGGTTGTGTCTGATTGGTTAATTTTTGGTACCAGAAATCCTTATATACAAGTGTAATCACTTGATATCTTTAAAAAGTCACTTTGGAGCAAAAAGGGTAGATGATTATTATTGTTATTAACATTTTTAAATCAATCAAAATTATACCTAATTTTTGTCAGATCAGCAAAAGATATTTTTTAGATATGCTGCACAATTTTAGTAATTCATTATGTGTGCCACGAGACAAAAATGTTGAAAATCACCACTCTAAACCAAAACACCTTATTTCCATCACTCTATGGGAACTGTGACAATAACAAATAAGGTCACTATAAGCAGATGTTCTCTAGCTCATTGAGGGTCCTAAATCCTTAAAGGCAGAAACACAATCGTCAACATCTTTGTCTATTTCACAGCACAGAACAGTACACAAGAATTGCATTAATATTTCTCAAATGACTGAATGACTGAAAACTCACCTTTTAAAATGTTCAGTACTGTGGAAATGGCTTCATTTACAATACAACTTGTGTTTTTAATATTTCAATTTTTTATCCTCAGCTGAAGGTATGTTTATTGATTTGAGAGAGAGAGAAAGGTCAAGGTGGGGGAAGAGATACAGAAAAATAGATATGACAGAGGAGCATTGATTCATTGCCTCCTGTATACGTCCTGACTGGACAGCTGAACCCACAACCTAGGTTTGTGCCCCGACTGGGAATCCAACTGCAGCCTTTCTGGTGTACGCCAGGACAATACTCTAACCAACTGAGTCACTCAGCCAGGACTGACTTGTTTTTATTTCTAGAGTTGTCATAGCTATCTGTTTTGTAACAAGTACCTAAGGTGCTTGTTGATATTTACAAATAATAGCTGCTATTTGAGATTATTCTATCAGCGTATTTCTAATCCTTTGGTCGGATACCTGCAAATTTGAAAAAACACATTGAACTTAACATTTATAAGTTGCAAATTACTAATTTCCCACTTCCAGAGTAAAAGGAGGGGGTGACAATTCATACGGGGGCGATTAGACTTCTGGCCAAGATGGAGGTATAGGTAGATATGCTTCACTTTGTTGTACAACCAAAAGAACAACAAACAACCAATTTAAAAACAAAAAACAAAGAAAAACCAGAACTGCCAGGAAATTGAACTGTATGAAAGTTCAATAACCAATGAGTTGAAGAAGAAACACTCATCCAGACTGTACCACAACACAGCAAAGTGGGTTGCCACACCCTATAACTCCAGCCCTTACAATTTAGCAGGTGCGCTGACACAAAGAAATGTGGCCCAAATGAAAGAACAGATCAAAACTCCAGAAAAAGAACTAAGCAATGAGGAGATAGACAACCTATCAGATGCACAGTTCAAAACACTGGTAATCAGGATGCTCACAGATTGATTGATTATGGACTCGAAATAAAGGATGAAGTGAAGGCTATGAAAAGTGAAATAAACAAAAGTATACAGGGAACCAACAGTGAAGGGGAGGAAACCAGGACTCAAATCAACGATTTAGACCAGAAGGAAGACATAAACATTCAACCAAAGCAGAATGAAGAAACACAAATTCTAAAAGATGAGGAGAGGCTTAGGAACCTGCTGGACAACTTTAAATGTTCCAACATCCAAATCATAGGGGTGCCAGGAGGAGAAGAGGAAGAGCAAGAAATTGAAAACTTATTTGATAAAATAATGAAGGAGAACTTGCCTAATCTGGCAAAAGAAATAGACTTCCAGGAAATCCAGGAAGCTCAGAGAGTCCCAAGAAAGATGGACCCAAGGAAGTACACACCAAGGCACATCATAATCACATTAGCCAAGATTAAAGATAAGGAGAGAATCTTAAAAGCAGCAAGAGAAAAAGACAATTACCTACAAAGGAGTTCCCATAAACTATCAGCTGATTTCTCAAAAGAAACCCTGCAGGAAAGAAGAGGCTGGAAAGAAGTGTTTGAAGTCCTGAAAAGCAAGGACCTACATCCAAGATGACTACCCAGCAAAGCTATCATTTAGAATGGAAGGGCAGATAAAGTGCTTCCCAGATAAAGCCAAGTTAAAGGAGTTCATCATCACTAAGCCCTTATTATATGAAATGTTCAAGGGACTTAGCTAAGAAAAAGATCAAAACTATGAACAGTAAAGTGATAACAAACTTACAACTATCAACAACTAAACCTAAAAAATAAAAACAAACTAAGCAAACAACTTGAACAGGAAAAGAATTGTGGAAATGGAGATCACATGGAGGGATATCAGCAGGGAGGGGGAGGGGAAGAATGGGGGAAAAGGTACAGGGAATAAGAAGCATAATTAGTAGGTACAAAATAGACAGGGGTGGCGGGGGGAGGTTAAGCATAGCATAGGAAATGGAGCAGCCAAAGAACTTATATGTACAACCCATGGACATGAACTCAGGGGATGAAAATGCTGGAGGGAGGGGGGAGTAGGGCAGAATACTATAAAGGGGAGAAAATAAATGGGACAACTGTAATAGCATAATCAATAAAATATACTTAAAAATAAAAATAATCTGAGGGTGATTATTAATAGTGCCCCTTTTCACTCTCATGAGTTTTCCAGTTTAAACAATAAAATATACAGTCATCCCAATGAGAGGCTCCAGCTACTCAGATTTCAAGCCCTTATTCTTGCTGAGATAGATAAAGCCCATGTTTACAGAATAGCAAACTGGTAATTTGGGAAGAATAAACAAATAGAGGTGTTCGTGGTAATCTGTTGATGTGAGAACAATTTTCACTTGCTTTTCCTTTTTATTTACATCTTTATGTCAAAGCATTTGTTCTATTTAAATCTTTTCATTTTTAAAAAACTTATGTTTTAATTTTTCAATTACAGTATTATTTTTATTGGTTTCAGGTGTACAGTATAGTGATTAGACAGTCACATACTTTGCACAGTATTCCCCACCAATGCTTCCAGCACCCACCTGGCCCCATGCATGTTATCCCAATATTATTGACTATATTGCCCACGTTGTGAAATTTTCTATTGTTTAACTGTGTAAAATACATATAACAAAAGACTTACCATCTCAAACATTTTTAAGTGTGCAATTCAATAGTGTTAAATATATTCACAACAGGCCATCAAAATGTTTTCATCCTGCAAAAATGAGACCCTAGATCCAATAAACAACAACTCTCCACTCTGCCTCCCTAGGCCCTGGGAGGCCACCATTCCACATTCTGTGTCTATGATATAACCACTCTGGGCACCGAATACAAGTGAGATCACACGGCACTTGTCTTTTTGTGACTAGATTATTTTACTAAGCATGACTTCTCCAAGTTCATTCAAGCTACAGCACGTGACAGGAGTTCCTTCCTTTTTAAAATGAATAATATACCATCACCCAGAGGTGGGCACAAGTAGGTTAAATTACCAGCCATCATTACCTAAAAGATAAATCATAAGAATACAAAATAGTAACAATAATAAGACATAATATAATTACATAATACAGTAATTGGTAAATAATAATACAAGAATAACCTATGTTTCGTGTACTCACAACTGTAAACCTACTTTTGCTCACCCTGTATATTCCACATTTGTTTATCCATTCATCCATCAATGGACATTTGGGTTATTTCCAACTTTTGGTCATTGTCGTAGTGCTTCCATGAACACAGGGTACAAATAGCTCTTCAAGACTCTGCTTTCCTTCCTCTTGGGTGTATACCCCGGAGTGGGATTGCTAGATCATGGGGTACTTTTAATTTTTTAAAGAACGACCACACTGTTTCCACGGCAGCTGTACCATTTTACATTTCCACTAACAGTGCACCAAGGTCCCAATTTCTCTACATTCTCACCAACCCTTGCTATTTGTTGTGCTATCCATAGTAGCCATCCTAATGGGTTTGAGGTGATATTGTATTGTAGAATTGGTTTGCATTTCCCTAACAATTACTGATGTTCAGCATCTTTTCATTTGCTTGTTGGACCTTTCTAAATGTTCTTTGGAGAAACGTCTATTCCAGTCCTTTGCCCATTTTAAATTAGGTCATTTGAGGGTTTTTTTTGCTGCTGCTTAGTCTTCTATATGCAGACAGTGAATCGAATCTCACCCACTTTTATCTTTAATACTCTCTAATCAAGACATGCCCCAAGATACTCTCCTGTTTTGAAATACTGAGAATACAGAGAATTTTGCTCTCAAGAATCTTGAAGTTGGAAAGGTACCATTTCATAAACCTGAGAACTCTTGAAGAAGTTTTGATATGTACGAAATCTTTTATAAAGATATTACATTATTACTATAATTCTAATTATTTCAGTTTGACATTTATAGAGTACCTACTATATAGCAGGCATTGCACCATGCATAAGTTAGAATTAATACAAAACACCCAATATTTTAATTCCTTACCCACCAGCTGGACTCTGGGCCACAGTTTTTAGATATATAAATGACCCTTAAACAACATGAAGCTAGGGGCTGACTTCCACACAGTGGAAAATCCTCTTATAACTTTTGACTCCCCCAAAACTTAACTATGAGGGGGAAACCCCCCAAAACCCAGAATTATCTTCTGGAGGGCAGGCCCCTTGTAGTACAAGCTTCCCCTGCCTGGTGAGTGTTCTAGGAACCTATCTGTATCAGTGTAGCAGCTGACCTTGTTGTGAGAGGCTGTGTTTGGCTTCAGTAAATTTGTTTTGAAGGCTCTTTCAAAGTATTTGCCCATTTCAGGACGGGTGATTTATGAGCGCACCTGCCCACACCACACTGAGTGTTCAGCAGTTTTTGACCAAAACCAGCGTGTCCCCTGTGCCCCGCCTTCCCTATTTACCCACTCTCCTCCCAAGCAACTTTGTTTCCCCAGATGAAAAGAGTCCGCAAAGAGAAAACTTTTGCCGATGTGGAGGAGGTGAAACAAAAACATGGCAGGAGCACTAAAAGGCATGAAAATCAAGTCCAAAAACCGTTTTTGAGCAGTGGAAAAAACGTGTCAATAGGTGTATTGCATCAAATAGGGAGTACTTTGAAAGTGACTGAAGTTTAAACATGTAAGAATACAAACGCAACTTTTTATAAATAAATTCCAAGTTTTGGGGGGTTTTCCCTCATATAGATCCTCTGTATCCATGGGGTTGGGGGACGGGGATTGGTTCCAGGGTTCCCAGGGATCCCCACATCTGAGGATGTTCAAGCCCCTTATATATAACGGAGTAGAACAATGCACACAGTCGGCATTGTGTATTCCCAACTGTGGGCTGAAAATACTGTTTTCCACCTGTAGTTGGTTGAATCCTCCTCAGATGCAAAACCTGGAATTCAGAAGGCCAACTGTATTTTTATTGAAAAAAAAAAATCAGAGTATATATGGACACAAGCAGTTCAAGTCCGCGTTGTACAAGGTCAGCTGTATGTATTTTTGAATTAGTTTACAAAGCTACAAATCTCTTTGGATCTTTTCTGACAGATTGTCTCTCTCTGAATTAGGAAGTGTACATCCTTAAGGAAGCCTGATATTTGGGTTGGGCCTCTCAATTTTCCCAGGCCCTACACAGATGAAAAACACACCCTATCTAAAAATGTAGTTTCTTTAAAATTCTTGGTAAAGTTTTAGGGTGTTCCTACACAAGTCTATCATTTCTGATTCTAAACAGAAATTCATTGCTTATTCAGAAAAAATTTCATTCTGGTTGTAGATTGTTGAATCATACAAAAATCTCAACCTGTCTTTAAAATATGCACAGTTATCCACAGGATCTACATTGGTATACACCTTTCCTAGTCCATCAGAGTCTCTGGTCCATAATAACGCTTATCTACTTTTGTGTCCCAAATCTGAACCTAAACCAAACCCCCTAAGAAGCCACTGCACGTCAAAATATTCTTAATCTCAGGCCAGCGGTAGGAACAATGCCTGCTCCCAGGGCTGAGATGGCAAGATGGCAGGACTGACTCAGTGGAAACTGAGATGCAGAGAGAAGAGTCATTTCCTCCATAAAGGTCTCCAGACAGCTTAGGGCTCATCTGATGCCACACTTCTTCCCTCCCTCCCCCCACCCCCACCGCCACTAATGTTTGTTTTCTTAGATGCTTCTTGACGTTTATTTTCCTACCTATTGAATGTGAAAATAACCATACTGCTGCAAATCCTTGTATGTTTGAACCTTAAAAGGTTCTGTATTAATACAATTCTAGAGTTCAACTCCAAAAAAAGTTTTGCTAGGTCTAGGACCACGGGGCCAACTTCTTTCTAGAGAAAGAGCTCCCAGGCGTGTATCTAAATGACCCGTTAGACTTGAGAACAGAAGCCTGTCTAGAGGTGCAAAGACCACTAAGCTCCTTCTCTTTCAGTCAGGCCCCTGTCTACAAATTCCCTCTTCCTCCCATACCCCTGGTGTGATAGAGCACTTTGTTTTGTGGTCAGTCGGATTAAGGTGTTTTGGATTAAGACCTTGACATAAACACAAACACAAACACATCTACACACAACAACAAAGTGACTTTCAAGCAGAGTTCAAGGTAAAATTTTAGGCACAAGTGATTGAGACAACAATAAGCCTAGAAACACTTTATGAAGAGTATTGGCCCAAATATGCCCCACAATTGTGAAACAATGCCACAGCACATCTGGAATCATCTGTATGACTAATAGTACAGTCTATTATTACAGAAAGGTTATAAAAATCTATGGGCTTCACACCACGTGTAATGTGAGCAATATAGCAGACTTGTAAGAATGTTTGCTTCTGCATTTCCTGGTTTAGGAAGAGAGGCAGGAGGGGTCTAAGGTGTCTTACGCCTGTTAGTGATTCTCTGTGTACTTACTTGGTCTAGTACTGGTTTCTTAGGCAAAAGAGAGGTGGTCAAAAGTTAACAATCTCATAGACTGAATATGGAACCCATTCAAAATCTTGTTCAGGTCCTCAGCGAATCAATAAAACCATCTTCCTTTTTGAGAATTAAGTCAGGTAGTCTTATATCTTGTTGTGAGGACCCATAAATTCATAAAAATACGGAGGGTTATTTTCTCTGATTCAAAAATTCTTGGTTTGGGGGCAGTTAACATGAATCTCTGAAATTCTACCCTCTGTGTGGGCATTTAAGACCCAGGAGCCACATTTAGCCCAGAGCATTGCCCTGGTTCCATAACAGTTTCTAAACCAACAGACATTTGCTGGAGCACCTTACCCAAGTCCAACAGTCATTCTAGTTTATAAAGAAGTAAATCTGTGTTAGCACATACAAATATATTGGCTATTAGCGTAACTGGCCCACACAGTTTATGTATAGTTTAAGAGGCCGATGAGAAAGAAAAGGTCATAAAACAAGGCTGCTGCCTTCGAAGTACAAAGCAGGCTGAGTAGGTGCCAGGGTATATTATATGTAGCACGGGGACAGTTCAGCAGCAAGTGCAGAAGTGGAGGGAAGTTTGGATGGATAAAGTACTGAAGGAGAGACACAGGGGTGTCTGGAGACATCCAGAACATGCTAGAAGGAAGGAGTGATGGCTAAGTCTAGAACGAGGACTAGCGAGGGTCAGTGTTAAGCTAAGGTATGAATAAGCACATCTGAATTTCTCCCTAATTTAGGGGAAAGACTGGGGGAGAAAGGAATCATAAACAACCCAATTGGGAAGAACTGAGAGTGTGATAACAGAGACGTGTTAAGCGTTATTAGGGACAGTAAAAACGAAAAAGAGAAAGTCGGGGTGATGATTATTAAGAACTACAGCTGGGAGGAGGGTCTTGCAGGGATAATAAAGGGAGAAGGGTGTGAAGTAAGGGTCAGCATTGTCGGGGTCAACCATGGGAAAAGACTGCAGACGTCAGGGGCAAAGAAAAGGACACGGCACAGGGTTAGGCGTGGCCCAGAAAAGGAATGGCTCAATTAGTGGGCCGTGGGGTGAAAAGGAGAAGGGTGGGGAAGAGCTTTGCTGACAGCAGCTTTCATATGGTGCCTACAGGGTTAAAACTCAGGGGCGACGAGAAGAGGCAGAACTCGGTTTCCAGGGTAACGGCTCCGACAGTTCCGGCAGCGCAGGTTTGTACCACTGTGCAGCGCGCGAGGGGGGGAGAGCGCGAAGGGAGGAGGGCCTAGCGAAGGAGCTTCGGAGCCGAGGGTACGTCCCGGACGCTACCAAACGCACAGCCCGCCTGCTCGCCCCGGGGTCTACGCCGAGCCGCTTTTAGGCCTCCTGGCCGCCGCGTCTTCCGTGCCGGGCTGGCAGCTCTCAACTGCCCACGGAGGGCGCGGGGTTAGAAACGTGCGCCCGGTGGCCCGAAGTGGCCTCCTGGTCCCCCCGCCTGGACGGCGGAGTGCGGGCGGCCCGGGCTGGGAGGTTTGAAAAGCGGACGAGAGACAAAGGCAGCAGGAAGCCTCTACGGCACCCGGAGCCGGTGCGCTCAGCCCCCGGGGCCCTTCGCGGCCCGCCGGCCTGGAGCGGCGGCAGTGGCAGTGGCAGTGGCAGTGGCAGGAAGCGGAGGATGCGGCAGGGGGCGTGGGAGCGGCGGCGGCGCGGGCGGAGTGGCGCTGCCCGAGTGCGGCGTGGTTAGACCCCAGGCAGCGGCGGCGGCGGCCCGACCGGCTCGGGAGTGAGTGAAGGGCACCTACCCCGCCCGGGATGTGAGGACCGAGCGGAGCCCGGGGCGGGGGGAGGGAAGGGAAGGGAGGAGAAGCCGGCAGGAAGGAAGGAAGGACGGACGGACCAGGAGGAGGAGCGGCAGCGGAGGCCGGAGCCGGAAGGCGGGGAGGGGCCGTCCGTTGGGCCCCAGGCGGCGGCGGCCAGGGCCAACTGCGCTCGTCGCCTCCTCCCCCCGGCTCCGCGGAGGGGGGAGGAGGAAGATGGAGACCCACATCTCATGCTTGTTCCCCGAGCTACTGGCTATGATCTTCGGCTACCTGGACGTCCGGGACAAGGGGCGCGCGGCGCAGGTGTGCACGGCCTGGCGGGACGCCGCCTACCACAAGTCGGTGTGGCGGGGGGTGGAGGCCAAGCTGCACCTGCGCCGGGCCAACCCGTCGCTGTTCCCCAGCCTGCAGGCCCGGGGCATCCGCCGGGTGCAGATCCTGAGCCTCCGCCGCAGCCTCAGCTACGTGATCCAGGGCATGGCGAACATCGAGAGCCTCAACCTGAGCGGCTGCTACAACCTCACCGACAACGGACTGGGCCACGCGTTTGTGCAAGAGATAAGCTCCCTGAGGGCTCTCAACCTCAGCCTCTGCAAGCAGATCACCGACAGCAGCCTGGGCCGCATAGCCCAGTACCTCAAGGGCCTGGAGGTGCTGGAGCTGGGGGGCTGCAGCAACATCACCAACACCGGACTCCTGCTCATCGCCTGGGGCCTGCAGCGCCTCAAGAGCCTTAATCTTCGCAGTTGCCGCCACCTCTCGGATGTGGGCATCGGGCACCTGGCCGGCATGACGCGCAGCGCAGCGGAGGGCTGCCTGGGCCTGGAGCAGCTCACGCTGCAGGACTGCCAGAAGCTCACCGATCTTTCTTTAAAGCACATCTCTCGGGGGCTGACGGGCTTGAGGCTCCTCAACCTCAGCTTCTGTGGAGGCATCTCGGACGCCGGCCTCTTGCACCTGTCGCACATGGGCAGCCTCCGCAGCCTTAACCTGCGTTCCTGCGACAATATTAGTGACACGGGCATCATGCATCTGGCTATGGGCAGCCTGCGCCTCTCGGGGCTGGATGTGTCGTTCTGTGACAAAGTAGGGGACCAGAGTCTGGCTTACATAGCGCAGGGGCTGGACGGCCTCAAATCTCTCTCCCTCTGCTCCTGCCACATCAGCGATGATGGCATCAACCGCATGGTGCGGCAAATGCATGGGCTGCGCACTCTCAACATTGGGCAGTGTGTGCGCATCACCGACAAGGGCCTGGAGCTGATTGCTGAACACCTGAGCCAGCTCACTGGCATAGACCTGTATGGCTGTACCCGAATCACCAAGCGCGGCCTGGAGCGCATCACACAGCTGCCCTGCCTCAAGGTACTCAACTTGGGACTCTGGCAGATGACGGACAGTGAGAAGGTCAGGTGAGGGAGGTAGCACCAACTCCCCTTGCCCCGCCCTGTTCATCCTCCTGTCACCACCATCCTCCCTCCCCTCTCACTCCACATGCACATGTATCCCTAGATCACTGCAGTGGATGAGATGGGACAGTGATATGGAGCCTCAGGCTCATTTTCTCCTCCCTCCTCTAGCACCCCTGCCCACTACATGTCCATTCATTGCTTCTGGGGTTCCTCTACTACCCCCGAGGTACTCCCATCTCTTTTCCCTGAGGATGGGGAGAGGGACTGGGCTACTTACCCATCCACTTCTCTCCACTGGGGAGTGGAGGGGCCGATTGAGCTACTGTATCCCCACTGTGTTGCATTTGAAAATGGGGGTGGGGGTGGGGAGTAACTAGTCCTTTCAGCCCTGGGAAGTTGAGGAAAATGTCTGCCTTCACTTAAGCTTTCATTTGAATACTGTGATCTGGTTTTTATTTTGAAATGTATGAAAGCAAACCCAACTACAACGGCCTTTTCACCCTTCTTCCACTTCGTAACTAATCCCAGTCTCTTCTCATCATTTCTCTTTTTACAGTACTCTGCTACTCATGCTCATTTCATTTTATCGTTTTTCTTTTTGTGAAGAAATTTGAAATCATGGTTCTTTTTTTCTGCTGAATATATTCTATATATTATATATATATATAAATCTTATATTTATATATATATAAATATATGTGTGTCTGGCTACCTCGTTTTAGTTTACTTTTTTCTCTGAAGCCCTGGAATTCTACAAGAGAGATATTTTGAGACTAAAACATTTTTGTGCCTAGACTGGAAAGATGCCCATTGGGTTTGTACGTCTTTTTTATTTTGGCTTCTTCCCCAACCCCGTCCATGGATTATGTCCTGTGTCCAGATTTTGCCTGTAGTTATTTTTCTCCTTGTCCATTGGGATTTGAGGGCCCAACCATATCCCTAAATCTTGACTTAATTTATAGCACAAATGTGTGGGAGAAATGAGTTGGAAGTGTTTTGTTTGTTTGTTTGAGATGCAGATTGTCTTGAAAATTATTATTATATATGCAAATTTGCCCTACCCGCACCCTCTTCCAACTTTCCCCACAAAAAAAGGTCACACAGTGAGGCTTCCTGTTGGAAGCAGAGGAGCAGAGTTGGCCTCCAGAGCCCCTGGGGCTGTAATGTGAAGGGGAGGAGACGGAAATTCATGTCTTATCTCTGTTCTGTTAATAAAATGGGAATTTGTGGGTTTTAAAAAATTGTTTCTAAATGGAGGAGTAGATGACTTTATTTTGGTCGGGGTTGGGACTTGTGGCTTTAAAAAAATCGCTTTTCAGTAGGATGTATATTTTTGTTGGATTTTTTTGTTTATTTTTTGTTTTAGAATCCTCCACAGCAACATTCGAGACCATGGAGTTAAAGAAACCCAGAGACCTTTATCGATTAATTGTACTGTTTGTGAATTTGTATAAATAATAACAAAGATCCTCTTAAAACGTTTATATTCTTACAGTAAAATGTTAAACTGATATTTATATAATAAAAGAGGAAATATGAAGTATGTTTTTGAGAAAAAAAAAACAAACAAGCCAAACCTTGTCATCTGTGAATTATTTTGAATGCAGAGTGTGTTTGGGTGCGTGCCCAGGTCGGGGGTGCTTCCCACGCGCCTGGCGGAGGAGATGGGCTGCCTGCGCCCTGCGTGCTGTGCCTGCGCTCAGTTTAAGATTCATTCTGCGCAAGGCTTACTGCCGAATGTTTTGTTGCTGGAAATGTGGCTAGATAGGAGATTCCTATAATTTTTGGTTTTCAACTATCCAAAAAAAAAAAAAGGAAATTTAAAGGAATTGAACAAAATAAACCAGATTTGTAAGAGTCACAATTTCCCCAGGGTAGCCAATTTTTCTTTGGGTGGAAATGACATCTAGGGGTAATGTTCAAAAAAACAAGTCATGAGGTATGGAAGCAGGGGAGAAAGATGCCGTTTCTTTACACTCTGAGTGGGTGTGGGGAAGATGTGAAATGGTGAAGGCTGGAGGGAACTGAAGCCATTGTTCAGAAAAGTTGAAAGAGGGCTGTCCTTGCTCCCGGCCTGCTCGCTCAGTCATGCATACTGGATCTTCCCGTGAGGGAGGGTCCTAGTGGAGAGGAGGAGGGCAGTCCAACCCCTCTTTTTAACATTCTCCTCCAGGCCTGGCTGTATTTGAGCACTTTCTGGGGGATGGGGAGGTTGGCCAGGAGTTCTCAAACATTTGCATTTTAAGCACTTCCAACTCGGAGGGTGATGGTTCTTAGCCTAAATTTCAGGGCAGACAAATGAATACCAACAATTCTAGCAAAGCGTTCCCTTTGATAAACAATAACTAGAAAATCTGGCACCTTGTGGTTAGGCTTTGGAAGGAAGAGTAAAACTGCTCCAACAGTGAAGTAATTAATATTCCTGGGTTCACACAGGTCTTTCATAGCTGCTGCTTGAGGTTTTTCTTTTTTTAAATGAAAAATACTGATCCTAGCAACAGGTGATAAAGAATATTATAATACTTTCCTGGATTGGCACCTCTTTCCAGGAACAGAGCTAGAACCCAGGTTTCTCTGAGGATAAGATTCTTTTGTACAATATCCCAAGCTTACTGCTTGAGCATATCACAAAAGCTGCATTGTTCCTTTTTGGAGAGCTATCATAATTGGGTCTAATTGAGCCTGACACTAGATCCATCTTCCTTTTCTTTAGGGAAGGTGTGGATCTCTTTCTTCCCTCTTAGGTTACAGTGTTTATCGCCTAGGGGAAAATGTGTGAACCCTATTTAGAAGTAGGGACTTTGAATTAGGGTCAGCTTTCTAATTCAGCACTTGACACTACTACGCACGAAGGTTACACAAACTGTACGTTCTTAGACTGTTTTTCCTCCAGGAGACTGCCTGGCTGTTGAGATTCAGTTGATAAAAATTTGAGCACCTCTTAAGTCCTAGGCTCCGAGGTCAGTCTTTATTTTAATACCCAAAGTAATCCAACTGTAACTGGAAGGCTGTCTTCTCTCTGTTTGGTTTTTACTTTAAAGGTGAAATACAACCTTAACTAAAGGCTGGTAAATTAGTGTTTTGAAGTTAAAGATCATGGGCCTAGTGCCCTTATCCTGAATTGGGCATACTTAATATATCTGGAGCATCTCTGGAAAAGGTGAATAAACCACTTACTTTCATCGGTCAAGGTTAACTTCTTATCTCTCAATCTTTTTGCATAGAAGGAAAGGAATAGGTGTGCTTTGCATGGTTCTTGTAAATGTTACCTTTAATCCTTAAAGCAACCTGCTGAAACAGGTATCTTGTTTTCCAGATACAGCATATTGCTCCCCTTAAGTTGCCCCCACCACTAGCTGAGGGAGTCAGAACTCAAACCAGGTCCATTTCTGAAGTTCAGCTCCCTTTTTGCTCTATGAGAAGGTTACTCATCATACCTTGGCTTCCAGGAAGGCAGCCTCCCAGGAGTGGAAGCTGTTTTAAACAGTGTGGACAAGGTTGTGCTGCAGGGGGCTCTACTTTAAAGGGCACAGGGGCAGGTTCAACCTCCACCATACTTACAAACGTGGAAAATGCTTTTAAAGAATAGAAGTACTAAAGAGAATGAGTAGATACATAGTTTGTGGGTGGTACAAAACTTTAAAGTCACTTAAGGGCAACTTTTAGAATACCAAAAAAATCTAGTCCAGGTATTTGCTGAATCTTCAAAACTGAAAAACCAAAACAGGAAGTCTGTAAACTTTATCATCTAAAAGTAATAAACTTCAAGAGAAACTCTTCAGGTAGGAGTTAAAGACAGGGCTCCACATGCCTTTCTTTCCTCACTGGGCAGTAGCCCTGCAAGGTCTGTACTGAAAAGATTATTTACAAATGCAACTGTGGGGTTCAGATAGTTTCTCAGCCGCTGAGGACCAAGGTCAGCCTCTAGCTAAGAGAGCTGGGCATTGCTGCGTAATTCTCCCTGCTATGGACTCCTTCCTGCTGAATTCCTCAGCCCTGAGGAGAGGGAGGTCCCACTTGATTGATTCCACATTTGGCAACAGCGACAAGGATGCTTGTCTAACGTACATCCTTAAATAGTTAAGGAAACTCATGCTGATCCTATTCTTTGATTTAAATCAAACAAGGGTCTGAAAAAGCAAATGTTCCTTTTAATGGAGTTTCTTTCTAAAGGTAAGAACTTTATTAAGGACATATGATATGTAAATTGAAGCCTGGCCTTTCCCCAAACCCTGCTTCTTCCTGCAGTGGTTACCAGATAGATGCTGGTCTTGGGACAGAAGTGAAAACCCTTTCACTTCGGGCTTAGAGAATTTGAATTCATGTTTTCAAAAGGGTAATGGCAGTGGCCTCCAGGGACCACTGCGTTTCCAAAGTATAAGAGCCTTTTGAGTAAAAGATCAGATCTGTGAAACAAAACCAAGACCTCCTGTAGCTTCTAACAACCAGCCCTTCCCAGACCCTGAAGGGAGAGCCCCTGGCCTCTGTCCTTAGCTGCTCTGCTATGGAAGGGGCTGCTCTGAGTCCTCCAGCAGCGGACCTCTGTGGTCTTTCTCTTCCCTGCTTCAGACATTTTACAAAGTTAATTCCACCCCTTTAGAAGAGGGCAAGATCTACATTTTGTGCCACTGTGAACCCCTGAGGAGTCAGGGATGCAGCTTTTTCATTAAATAATGTGTGTCATGGGTAAAGCACAGGATTTGAAATTGAAAAGCTACATTCAAACCTAAGCAGATGCTTAGGCCACGCATTTATCTCATTTTTGTCAATGGACTTGTTCAAAGCAAACGAAATTTGCTCATTACTTTTGCTACTTAGGTAGCAAATGAAAGTTTTTGAAAAAGTGAATGTTAAACAGATGAGACATTCACACTTGGATCAGTGCCAACTATTAATAATTTATACCTTATCAAAGGTAAAAGCACAGCAGGGCAAAGACCATATACTTTCAGGTCTTGGATAGAAAAGGGATATTTCTAGGCAATTGATAAACTTAAATGGTCAGTTTCAGTCTATTGCAGGGATTGCTCTGATTCAGCCTGGTGGGGCTGCCCGCAGCAACCCAGCACATTGGCACTGTGTAAAGCCAGGTCTTCCAGTAGGGTGCATGAGAAAGAAAGCTCAAGATCTTAATTGCATAGCACTAGAGTTGGGTTCGTTTAGTATCCCCCCCAAATAAAGACAAGTTTTTATTATCTCACTACTTTTCACTTTGATAGACAAATGCCACATATTCTTGAGCATTTGATTTATCTGTGACAGTAGAAAGTAGTCTCGATGACAAAGAATGAGGTCCCAGCAGCAAAGAAGCCCAGGTGAGACAGTGTCAGGGATGTGAACGCGGCCTCCTGGAAGAATTTAATCCTAACACAGTGGTCAGTTTCTCTTCTCAAAATTTTTGTTTTCCCAAGTCTGGCAGGTATTGTACATGTAGTTTCATAAATGAGGAAAGAAGCTTGACAAGGGCGAAAAGACCCTGCGTAGGTGACACGATGAGTCAGCCTCAGAACCAGGGCTGCTCCAGGCATTAATGACCACGTGGGAGAGTGACCAACGGGCAGGGAGCTCTTTGATCTTCCCTTGAGACATTGCAAAGCACTGTCCTGATACCTCACTTTAGAGAAGCGCTTAACCAGAGCATACTTTCTTTGGGAGTAAAAAAAAAAAAAAACTCCGAATGGTGAAGGTTAATACTGTTTCTTTTTTCTTAAATGACTTTATTTATTTTTAGAGAGGGGAAAGGAGAGAGAGAGAGAGAGGGATAGAAACACCAATGTGTGGTTGCCTCTTGCACACCTCCAACTGGGCACCTGGTGCCCAGGCATGTGCCCTGACTGGGAATCGAACCAGCGATCTTTCAGTTTGCAGGCCTGCGCTCAATCCACTGAGCCACACCAGCCAGGGCACTATTTAATAAGCATTAAATTATGCAAACTCAAGATAAATTTTGTAAGTATTATATACTGGGTTATTCAACAAGCAAAAAAGCCAGTAAGTTGGTAAAGGGCTATGAGGTCCCCGAGTAGCTAGTAGTGTCAAATCTCATCTATTAATGTTCAAAGTACATGAGCCAGTTTCCAAAACACTTGCTTTGTCACAAATAGTAATGTGAAGTACAAACGGTGGAAGTCTGTGCTTGTAATAGCCTTGAACCTAAGAACTTACACACGCTTAACACATTTACAAATGTCTGTCACACAGTCCTTTAATAAAGTAGAATCAGGTTGTGGGAACACTAGCTATTTTCATGCAAGGATAAAAAGGCTAGACTTCCCAGATGTTTTAGTCACAAATCCCACTTGTCTAGAAGAATAAAAGGGTCTAATTTGTTAATATCAAGCAATCTTTTACGTTTATTACTCCTCAATTTACGTAATCCACACTCCAGAAGGGCCAGGCCCAGCACACAGCTGTCTGTCAATAATTACGACTCATATCATGGATCCAAGTTCATGGAATCAGAGTGTGGGAAAATAGATCTTTGAGGCCAGATTAATTTTTTTAAATAGTGTGGAATTACTTAATATGGCTTGGAAATCATTGTTTTCCTCATCTAAAAAGAATATGAATATTTACTACAAGCATCCATAATATTCATCCTTCCAGGTAAATCTTGACCTCAAACTGGCATTTGTATGTGTACATTTGTGGAAGAATAGCTGTCTGCTTCCAGTCTGCTTTTTTGAGACGTGGTCTCTGAATAAGGAGAAACCAAAAGAGAAAGTCCTGTCATTTTTATAGAATCTTTAGTAAAAAATAACCAACACTAAAATTGGATAGATGAGTAATGGAGGAATTACAATAGTCAAACCTCTCAAATTTTTAATGTTCTTAGATGCCTTCTATTTTTACTTCAGTGTGTTAAACCTTAGCTTCATAGTTCAAAAGCCCACTGCTGTGCACTCCTCCCCCCAAAACAACCAGTAGGTGCGACTTAAGCAAAAAATAATGAAAATGATGAAGTTAAAATGACAGTTTCCCAGTTCTAGTTCACTTCAGAGGCACAGATTTAGACTGTTTGAGGAGAAACTGTACAGCCAGGTTCTGTGGTCCCCTCAGCTTCATCAAGCTTGCAACTTGCTGTTGAAGAAAGAAAAGAGGGCCTTCAAATTTTCTGAGCCTGCGACGGGGATGACTGGCTCTCCCAGCCCTAGCTGATGTCTGTGCACTTGAGCCAGATGCCCTGCCATTGTGCGCAGAGTCAAATGGCAACAATCAGAACAGCAGGACCCAGAGGAAGGCAGCTGGCTATCCTTTCCCCACACACGCTAGTCTCGTTTTCAGCGGAATCACAAGAGGAACTGCAGAAACCAGCTACAGGAAGCGCAGCAGGATCTCGGCACACAGCCTCCTCACTGCTCGCGTTGGAAACAAAAACGTGTATATGCAAGTTAGGACCCAGCGGTCAGACACTGTATGGAGAGGCAGGGGTGGAAAGTCAGTTTAGTCTCCTGGATCGTTCCTTAACCTTCCCATTCCCCCTGAAAACAAAACAAAAAAAATCCTTTTCGACCCACTCACACACAATTCACACTCCCCACTGTGATGCAGCTATGAATCAGTATCAGGGAGCTGGAAGTCCCACCTGGTGTTTTCTTTACCTTAAAGTTATTAAGATGATTTTAGGATCCACTATATGGAAGAAAATGTACAGTTAATGCAAAACTCTAGATATTTGTTTCCCAATGTGGAAGATGGAAAGTGGAAAAAAAAAATTTATTTATTCACAAAGTTTGCAAACCCTATGTTTTGTCAGCAGGTGGCAGCATTGTCTGTGAGTTCCACTGGGGGAGGAACCACACCTTCCTCCCCTGTCACAATTGCCCTCAGGTCACCTCCCATCCCTCTCCCATCCCCCACACCCCCAGAAATAATTTCTCCAGGGTGTAACAGTTGACAAAAGAGGAATTTCATGTCGCCAAAAAGATGAACCGGAATATTAAAGTATCAGTTAAACTACTCAAAGGAACCTAGGTGCTGAGCCCTTTGTTTTTGGAGCAAGTTAACAGATACAACCTCAGTGTCCAGGTTTAGCTAGCAGCTCTGCTGTGGGTGGCGGTGGGAATGAAACACCAGCTTTTCTTTTCTGTTGCAGACTGCCCCACACAAATCCTGTTAGATGCCATGTTTGGAAAACAGGAGAGAACAAATGGGGGGAAATTTTACAATTGTACCTGAAGACAGAAATTTTAACAGCAGGAGCAAAAGTACTAGTTCATACAAAAAAATCAGATAGTATTGTCTGTGATGAAAAATTCTAGAGATCTTCTGAGAAGAAACAAGGAAAGGCCCAGGGGCTCTTGCCCTCTGCAGCTCAACAGCCTGTCCTGGGGAATCAAAGCGCGAATCTGAAGGGCAGTTGGTACCAATGCAGAATAAGAATGGAAAGGGAAAAGGTGGGAATCCCCTGTGGCTGCTCCTACAAGCTGTATTAGCAGGATGAGGCACAGCTCATTAGCTGGGTGACACAAAAGTCATTTTTGGTCACAGGACAAGAGAAATGAAAAGCTTCCGGAACTCAGGGCCCAGACGAGAAGCAGGTTACCATTGCTGGCACCACTCATGACAGTCTTATAAAAGCAGACAGTCTCCCAGGGTGCTGTATGGACACCCTTGCTGAACTATGCCACTGTTAGGGACGACACCGACTAGGCACAGACTCAGGGAACACAACCCAAACAAGGAAAGGAGGAGGCGGGGGAGAGAAGGAGACCACGCATCTATCACTCCACACAAAGCAGAGGAGGAAAAGGCACCGGGCTGGCTGAGGATCCAGAATGACAAAGACACAGGGCATGACATTAAGTGAGGGGAAGTAGGAACCATTACCGACCAGCAATTCCTAAAAGTAGTCCACAGGATGAACCAGAAGGGTTACTCTTTGATTTGCTCCAAAAACAGCTTTCCTGGGCTAGCACATGCCTTTAAAAAGATGGGCCCTCTCTCTTTGGTTGTTTGAATCTGACCCGAGACAAAAATTTCAACCAGACCGCCAGGCTGGCCTGCGGTGAACCTGTGACCGAGGGCCTGGACGGTCGGTGATGGCCCCACAGACCGAACATCCTGCTCAGGTGCTGCGCTGCTCTGCCCCCTCAGCCACCGGGTCCCCAGTGCACTCCTGGCGTCAGAGCGAATGCCGTGTTTGATCCACTACCCCATTTTTACAGGGAACAGGCACGGACGACATGTCTACAGGGAGGAACAGAAGGCAAGTGTTTCCAGGGCAGGCTGCTGGGTGACATCCCTCATACAAGGTGGGCTCCAGTGGCCTCAACACCGCCCACCAGCCCCACATCCGTCCTGGCCACGAAGACACAGCTGACAGCTCTTGTCCTTCAAAGAGCACAAGAGATGCTGTTTTAGGTGACGCTCCCCCAAGCCTCACCCTGGCGCACAATCACTAGTCCACACAGCCAGAATCCTTTGCACACTCAGCAGCCACTGCTGCTGCTTTCCCAACCTTCCTCTGTCCTCTTAGTTCCACTCTCCCCCCCCCTCAAAATAAAGGTGTCCACGTGGGCATCCATTTGCTTTGAGAGTAACCAGCATGGCCACTTCCTTGGTTCTTGACTTTCTACTGCCCCGGGTGTGGAGGCTGCGGAGGAACATGGAGAGGGTCGTGGTGGGGGATTCCAGGCGACGTGGACGCACACGACCCATCGTGAAGCAAGTCTCGGGCCTCCTATACACCACCAAGCAGGTATCATGCATCACCTTACAGTTCTCCCTGATCTGGGCTGCCTTCCACTTGATGGCCCCAAGTTGAAGCTCCGTGTACCATTCTCAAGCCCATGTGTTCCCACGCCTGTGTCCACTCGCACTTCTGCACCTGCCAATAACCTGCAGGGAAACTAAGGCGCTTGAGTGCAAGTGGCTGCAAACACCTTCCCAACCTCCCACTAGTGCCTAAAACAAGCCTGCTAATGCTAATCTACCCCTTCACTTGCAGCTCAACAGCTTTTCTCCTTTAAGCCCCTGATAATGGTTTTACTAAAATCCCTTTTTGATGGAAAAAAATCCCAGCTGGACATTTCAGGCCTCTGCACAATGTACAAGTCTGCAGGTCCTTCCCCTACCTTACAAAGGCCTCTAATCAAGTGGAAAATGTGCTGGAGGCCAGAGGTTTGGGTCTGCAATTACTTTTTAAGGGATTACTAGTGAAGAGCAGGGGGCAGTGAGGGCCTCCCTCCCGCTTTGTTTTCCATTTGGTCCTGCTTTTAGACATATTGAGCCAGTGGCAGCCATCTAGTTCTCTGGCACAGGAGCCTCCTCTCCTCCTTCTCTGGTGGAAGGATGTCACCTGTAATGATCATCGCTTCGGAAGGGTTTAGAGAGCTTGGGAGCAATGTGCAGGTCCCATTCTGACCCTACTTAAGCCCGTATTTGGAAAACCACTACGGAAGAGGATCTGTGTGTGGGGAGAGCACCCATTCATTGGCCCCTCACCCCGTTCCGTACGAAGAGGGGAGAGTTTGCTCTGCGTCCATACACTGCTAAGACTGAGAGCCTTCCCGGGGCTTCCCAGGCTGGGGAGGGTAAAAGGTCATGTTCCCAATCTTGCCAGATATCCTTCGTCTTATCTGTACACATTGACCCCTCCCCTCAACCCTGAGCAAATACCCACGAAACTCCTAATGCAAAACACAGATAAAAAGATAAAATAGTAACCTTTTTTAATTACCCTATTTGGAATCTTTATTTAAAAATGTGCACTACAGGAGGGAGTCTGTCTTCTCCATCTATCTTGAAGGACCTTCTCTGATGTCATTTACACACAAATGTTCATGAAGGATTAATCGATAAAGATGAACATTTCAGGTTGGCCCTAAGTTCTAATTCTATTTCCGCACAGGAGACTGCTCATCCTTCTAAAGCTAGCTGGTTAGTAGCATATGCAAATACCCAGTAAAAATGAAATGATCACAAATTCCTAAACTCATTCTGGGATGACCAGGGATTAGGCAGATCAGCTCTGAAAGTTAAAAGTCAGTATATACTTCAAAATAAATACCAGGCTGGATGATAATTTTCAGGTCCTTTCTTCAGAGTCCCTAAAATACGTTTGGCTAAAACAAACAAAAACCCAACCCCCCCCCAAAGCCAACTGAGGTCTGCTTTCATGAGTACAAATACCGTATTGACACATTTGCCTTAATTTTTCAGTTCTCCCTCAGAAGAACCGTAAACAATTGGAAACTATATGGAGAGAAGCACAATTATTACATTTACTATATTGCACTTAATACTTAATGCAGACATCATGCTAGTGTTTTACTGTGCTGACCTTCACACTCCTTTCGAGGTGTGTTTTTGGAGGGGATCATCTAGTTTCCCCCAGAGAAAGCAAGGGAGGGTGGAGCCCTCAGAGTCCTCCTCCCAACGGTGGCAGTCAGGTTGCTGACTGACTTCTGCTGGTCGTCAAGGTGTTGCGACAGCTTTCTCCAGGAGTGAATAATCTCTCTACCCTAGCTGAAGACGGACTTCTTTAGAGAGGTGAAGTGAAATGTTCAAGAGCCTCAAAGGAGACAGTGGCCTATCTCTAAAGCAGAGCCTGAGGGGCCTGGCTTGAGATAAGTCTGCCTTATAGGGAGAGTTGTTCCGAGCCTCTCTCCCAGACATGCTTCCCGAATTGCGAATTGCGGCTCAGAATGCCTCTTCACGTCTGTGCGTGGCTGATCACAATTATTTGGGTGTCCATTGATATTCTTATACATCTCCACTTTCAATAAACTACATTGAACAAAATACCAGTTGTTTTAGAAGTTGCTCTTCCTACCAACAACAATTTGGGGAAGAGTAAAATAGCAACTTGGAAATAATAATTTAATAAAATAATGATAACGATGCATCTCAGATTTTTCATAGCAGTGGAGAAAATTTTAGTACTTTGGAATGTAAACGTCTTGCAAACTCATTCAACCATATAGGCATCTAAAAACCAGCTTAAGACCAACTTTCTTAATTTTCTATCCAAAAAGAAGATGAACATATTTAGAATTAAGTACTAATATGGGCTTTCAAATGAAGAAAATCTTATTCGAGGTCTAAAGCAAAAAAGAAATTATGTCTTGAGGTTGAAACATTCTCAGTCCCAAGTTCACTGTGTCTGCCTGGCATACCAGAAATCACCAGGAAATGCCCGTGAGTCCACAAGGAGCACCTGCAGTATTACATCTCCAGACTGCGCCAAGTGGGGTCTTGTGCGAACAGAAAGGGGGCCTTACTTCTCGGTGGTATTTTTCTAGCTCCTTCTCTCATGCTCTTGGTAACCAAAGGCTACACATAACTCCTGCTCAAATCGTCTCTGCTGTATTGCTTCATATTTCTGAAATTCTCCCTGTTTGCTCATCATGTATGTGCTCATCATCTGGGTGACCTAACTCTCTAAACCACCGTCTGCTTGCCTAACAGTCTCCCGTGAGCACAGGCGGGCTCTGTGGGAATGGCTGCACTGCTGACTCGGGCTCTCTGCTTCCCCGCTCTGCCCTCCGGCCCACCCTTAGGACCTCCCGACCTTCTACACGTGTGGAGGCCCAGGTGAGAGAGAATCATTACTGTATTTGGTTGGCTATCTCTACACCACAATTTTAAAATGTAATTTTTACTAAGATGTGCCTGTTTATGTAAGGCCATCCTGAAAAGTGATACATAAATCCTTATTTTTAAAAATCCTTATTAAAACAATTGTCCAGAATAGAAAAATTTGGATGATAAGGCAAAACTGCCCATAAATCTTCATGTAATGTCACTTCCCTCTCCTCGGACGACCCAGGTGACAGAGTGGGCTGGATCCATTTGGGCCCCACTCCAGCTTTCAGAGTGGCCAACAGTGGTGACAAATGGCTCAAATTTGGGTCTGACAGAGAATCATCTTATTAATTTGTATGAGATCTTGAAATTAGGCACTTGTCAGCACAGATTAAGCCCCGACTGGACCTCTGGTAATCAGGGAACATGAAGAATCTCTCCCCCCGAGTCTCCTGCATAAGAGCCCCTTCAGGTTCTTCTCTGGGAACCATGAGTTTATCTACATGGTGCTGACGGCTGAGTGGCACGGCTGATAAAGCTTGTGCCTGGCTGTATCAATCATAGTGCTAAAACTCCTTTAAGAGCCTATAAAAATGTGAACAAATATTCCTTTTGATCGACCCATACAACCCTCATTCACAATCACAAAATCCTGCTGGTTCATTGGGATTCACAGCTTACTCATAGTTACAATGCTAGAGTTTATGAATGACTTTTTAAAAGCACAAATTAGTGTGGACTCAAGGCTGTCTTTCACTCAGTAAATATTTATTTGACATCTATTACAGGCTGGAGTCCCGTGCCCAGGGCTGGGGACACAGAGCAACGTCTCACACTGCTTGTGGAGGGCGGTTTCCTGAGTGGCACAGAAGGCAGTGGGCTTCCCTGGGACCTGCTGCCAACCACAGCCTGCCATGTCCGTGCTGCAGCCTGTGGCCCAGACGTGCCCACGGGCGTGCGTCCCATGTGTGTTCATTGAGAGGAAAATAAAAGACAAGTAGGGGTTGATGTTTCACAGAGTCCTCCGTGCAGGGGGAACCAGCTGGTGGTGGATAAGGAGGCAAAACTGAGGTCTGTATAAACACAGCGCTAAGCTCCCTCACTTCCCCGGAGGGTGACGGCCACTCCCACTCCACGCCTGAACTGCTGGCCTCTGGGTCTCTCCCCAGCTCCTCTCATCTGCTCTCGATGTCAGCTTCAGCCGGATTTCAGTGGTACAAAAATACTGAGTGAAAGGCCAAATGAGCACCCAACAGCTTGCACTGCCCCCACCCCACCCCAGTCCCTGGGACTGTCACCTGCCTTTTGTGGGTCAGCTTAGTCTGCCTGGACTTTATCAGCATAGCACAGACTGGAAAGTTTCTAAGGAGGGTCAAGCCAAGGCAGGTCCTTGACCTAAATGACTATGAGGGTGGGCAAAAGTAGCTTTACGTTGTGAGTATGCATGTTTATTCTTGCATTATAGTTGATTAATTATTGTGTTATTCATCTGTATTAAAAGTGTAAATACTTTTACACTTTTGCCCTCCCCTGCATCTGAATTGTTTTCTGCTTCATCTCCAGGAATTCTGTTTTATTAGAGAAAGGGTCTGTGAGAATAGAAGGAAATATTTAAGGTTTCCTCCTCCTGTTCAAAGCCAGTTCAACGTGAACAGAAAGAAACCCGTTGGGCTGTGTCGAGGCACTGCATACAATTTGCCACGAGCCTCTCAGTGTGGGCACAGGCGCCGGGCCGGAGGCCCTCACAGTAGGGGAAGCACCCCCAGCTGCTGCTTCAGGGCAGGCCCTTCTCCACCCGAGATCCTGCAAAGGAGAAGATTCACGCCCAGCCCGCACACAACCCTGTCGTGATGCCCCGGGGCCCAAGCACAGACAGCTCTCCAAGAACACTGCCGCCGTGACGGCAGCCTCATCACTCAGCTCTGGCAGCCCGTGGAAACTGACCACACACACTCCACTCACTGTTTTTCTCCTGAGAAACCACCAGGCACCTTCGTGCGCTCCCACAACTGTCGGCTCCAGACCCCGACACCGAGCATGGACAGGTGCCAACTGCCACTCCAGGGGCAAGGGTCGCAGCGTGCTGGGGTGGAGAAGGTGACGGGGACCCCAGACAGTCCTACTGAGCATTAGAGTGGAGGCTGCAGGACAGCATCCTCACCGGCCAATGAGGAGGGCTTCTTTCTCAGAGGGTCCCGAGGGCACAGTGTCAGTCGTTATTCAGAGTACCATTAACTGCAGACATACACAAAGATCTATGCTTATGGCTGGAATATTCAGGACAGAGACAGATATAGATAGGGAGGAAGGAAGGAAATGAAAAGAAAAAAGAAAGGAACAGAGGGAGAAAAGAAAGAAAGGGGAAAGGAGAATTCTCTTTGTTCAACTTTAATCAGCATCTCTTGAGACACTAAACTACTTTCATCTCTAAGTGAAATAAAGAAACCCCAGTGAGCAAAGGAGGATAAAGCTGTGGGGATGTTTAGTTTTATTTTAACAGTTTTTCCTCCCTTGGGGTTTTGCTTATCTGTCTGTATATGTCCACAGAAAATGTTATCCTTAAGAGTCCACAGAGTCTGTTCACATTTGTCTGTACAGACTTTCCACTCAGATGATGTCCTTGCACCTTTCCCGTCAGTTCAGGGCCGCCAGAACGTGGTTCTGAAGTCACCCTCCAGTTCATCAGAGTCGACTTATAAAAGAGGCCCCTAACGTTTCCAATGAACTCCTGCCAACACCTTCTGGGGGCTGTGGCCAGATCCAGTCTCTAAGGAAGGCAGGACCCTGCTGACCGCATGTTGGCGTGACTGTGTCTCCAAAGCTTCCTGCCCACATCCAGCTGGCAGCTCAGGCACAGGGCAGGACTGCCAGGCTTCGTGTGGGTTATCATCTCTGATGCTCTGGGATCTCTGAGGCCCTGAATTTCAGATCCCACAGAAGAAGGTTCTAAAGACTCCTTTAGCTGCCCAGCGGGGGTGGCCCTTCCCAGCTCTCACTGTCTCTGCCTCCCAAGGCCCTTCCTTTACCAACAGCCTTAACTTACTCCAGCTCCTCATTCACACCACTGCTTCCCCAGATGGATCTCCGGTGGGTCTGTGTGAGAGTCACTGGGGTGTGTGTGTGTGTGTGGGGGGGTCGTTCCCACACTCCCTACTCTTCCCTAGAGATTCTAAAATCTAAAAATGTCATCCCGTCATATTGTTATCCTGCTTAAAACCCCCCGCTAGCTTTCTGTAGCATAAACAATGAAGTCCTAACTTCTTACAGGAGTGTATGCCTTCACTGTCCCCAGTTACTCCTTGTTCCCACTTCCTGCCAGTCCTCATCCTTCTAAAGTCCTGCCTCTGTTCTGATCACATGTTCTACCCCCAGGTCTAAAAGTTTCTCCCCTCCCTGTCTGAGTTGAGAATTTGTCCTTACCCTTCAAGGCCTGGTTCACATCAACTCCACAAAACCTTCTATTACTTTCTCCGCTGGGTCCCCACACATGCTGTGGGGGCTCTGACGTCAGGGCTCTGGGCACTGCACGGTGGCGTTCCTGTGCCTTACTCCCTTTCCCTAGAAGGGTTCCCAGTCACGGGTGGTCAGGGCGGCATTCAACTGACAAGTAAAAAAGTCTCTACCAGATGCCCTGCTCTGGCGAATGAAGCTTGCTTCCAGTTCCCCAAAGTGTACAGCCTTGTGGGAGAGAGAAATAATTCCTAAATAATTTCCATGTGTGGTGAATATTTTGAGTAAAAAAGAATCTAGTACAGGTTGGGGGTGAGGAGCCCAAGTCAAGAGGACCTAAGCGGGTCTAGGGTCAGAGACTGCCTTCCTAGCACTGCTGCTTGCATGCTGGGAATTTCTGAACACATTTTCTTTTTTTTTAAGCATTTTATTTACTTATTTTTAGAGAAAGGGGAAAGAAAGGAGGAAGAGAAGAAAAGAAACAAGATGTGCAAGAAAAATATCAATCAGTTGCCTCTCACACGTACCCCCAACCCGGGAATCTGGTCCACAACCTAGGCACGTGCCCTGACCAGGAACCAAACTTGCCACCTTTCAGCCTACAGGCCGGTGCTCAGTCCACTGAGCCACACCAGCCAAGGCCGAACAAATTTTCTTAAGTGAAACGTCATCCAAACACTGATGATCCTCAAATGTTCAGCCCAGACCTCTGGACACACAGGCCCAATTATTGGACATCTCTTCCCTTTGTCCCACCCAACACATCTAAAACGAAACACTGTTCCTCCAGGTCTACTCTCCCTGCCCAATAACCTACAGCTAGGTTACGGATGTCCGATTCCTCCCCTTCTCTCATTGACCCATGCCCATCCAGGGATCCCAGCCTGTCAATTCTGCTTTCTAGGTTCCAAGTGCTTTGCCCTCCTCTCCTCCCCCTACAACTGCTCTAGGTCAATCCTCATCACTTTTAAGTTCAAAGAGTGATTTTTCTAATGTATGAATCTAACATATAAATCACTTTCTCAGTCACAATTCTCCAATGGCTCCTTCTTGCCTCTGTGGTTCCTTCCTGGACACTTTGTGTCCTCCTGTGGGGAGAAGGCAGGACATCTGGACTTGGTAGTCCAGTGCAAGGGACTCTGTTAAGTACCAGATGGGCTGAGACCTAAGGACAGTTGAGGTTGCCTGGTGCATCATACTAACCAAAAACACCAAAATGTAATGAATAGTGGGGTTTTTTAAAGGATTTTATTTATTTATTTTTAGAGAGAGAGTAAGGGAGGGAGAAAGAGAGAGACAGAAACATTAATGTGCAAGAGAAACATCAGTCAATTGGTTGCCTCTTGCACACGCCCCAACTAGGGACCAGCTGCAGCCCAGGCATGTGCCCAGACTAGGAATCGAACCGGTGACCCTTTACTTTGTCGCCTTGTGGGGCAATGCTCAACTAATTGAGCCATGCCAGTCAGGGCCATAATGCATACTTTATTTTATATTTTTAAAAATATCGTTGAGTTTTTTAAAAGATTTTATTTATTTATTTTCAGGGGGGAGGTAGAAAGAGAGGGAGAGAAGCATCAATGTGTGAGAGAAATACCCACCGGTTGCTTTTCACATGCCCCCCACTGGGGGGCAACCCAGGCATGTGCCCTGACTGGGAACTGAACCAGTGCCCTTTGGTTCACAGGTGGGCACTCAGTCCACTGAGCCACACCAGCCAGGGTGTATTACATATTTTTAATGACAGTAGTTTGTTGTACATAAATTACATCTCAATAAAGTTGTTATAAATATGTTTCATCCACCAAAACTGCTACAAGAATTTGCATTCTCTCACCTGAAATGCTCTGTCACTGCCTCTCTGCCTGTAAATCTTCCTTTCTTCTTCACTACTCCAAGTCTTTCCTGACGGACCCGGGCAAATCCAGGTGCCATTTCTTCCACGGCCCACAGTGTCAGTCATCCCTCCCCACCGCTGACGATGAGGTCTCTGAAACCCCCTTGGCAGGTAAGGAAACTCAGACTTACAGAAATACAGGCGTGAGGCAGTGAGGTCTCAAATGACTGAAGTACAGGAACTGTCTTCATTTTGGTAACCCCCACACTCAAGGAAGTGCCTGGTATAGAGCAGGTGTTCAATGAATATCTGAGGAAAATCGGAACAGAAGATACATACTCTTCACATGAGGCTCAAGTGATTCTTACTTGAAGAAGGCAGATGGAGCTACTAATAACAACCCTAAGTGGGGCAGGGTCATCTTGAACTAACCTAAGTGAGAAATGTATTAAAAACACAAATTTATTAAAAAGTCACTCGTTGGTAACTGCTGTGTCCATGTCCCAAGGTAACCATTTCGAAGTCAAAGGAACAACATATCTGATTAGAATATTTCAAGTATCCATTTTTCAAGCATTATACACTTGACGAGCTGCGCCGCTGAAGCTTTGCTGGTTGAAGAAGTGTCTCATAACTCCTGCCACACAAGTACACGCTTTCGGAGATACACACAAGTGCAGCAACAACTCCAAAACACACGCGAGACTCCAAACAGTGCTTGCAGGACTGTCTGGCCAAGTGATCATGGCAACAACCGACTTTAAAAAAAATTACATTTTATTCGTTATGCTATTACAGTTGTCCTGATTCTTCTCCCTTTGCCCCCTCCACCCAGCAACCCCACTGCCTCAGGCAGTCCCCCGCCACTGTTCATGGCCATGGGTCATGCATATAAGTTCTTTGGCTGCTCCATTTCCTATGCTGTACTTTACATCCCCATGGCTGTTCTGTAACGACCTATTTGTACGTCTTAATCCCCTCCCCTCTTCAACCATTCCCCCATATCCTCCTCCAACCTGGCAGCCATCAAAACATTTGCCCTATCCATGATTCTGTCTCTGTTCTTGTTTGCTTAGTTTGTTTTTTAGATTCAACTGTTGATAGATATGTATTTATTGCCATTTATTATTCATAGTTTTGATCTTCATTTTCTTAAGTCCCTTCAACATTTCATATAATAATGGCTTGCTGATGATGAACTCTTTTTCTTTTTTCTTGTCTGGGAAGCTCTTCATCTGCCCTTCGATTCTAAATGATAGCTTTGCTGGATAGAGCAATCTTGGCTGTAGGTCCCTGCTTTTCATGACTTTGATTATATCTTGCCCATCCCTTCTAGACTGTAAAGTTTCTTTTGAGAAATCAGCAGACAGTCTTATGGGAACTCCCCTGTAGGTAACTAACTTCTTTTCTCTTGCTGCTTTTAAGATTCTCTCTTTATCTTTCACCTTTGAAATTTTAATTCTGATGTATCTTGGAGTGAGTCTCTTTGCATCCATCTTGTTTGGGACTCTGTGCTTCCTGTACCTGCATGTCTATTTCCTTCACCAAATTAGGGAAGTTTTCTTTCATTATTTTTTTCAACTAGGTTTCCAATTTCTTGGTCCTTCAGTTTTCCTTCTGGCACTCTTAAGGTGGGAAATGTTGGACTTCTTGAAGTTGTCCTAGAGGCTGCTTATACTGTCCTCATTTTTTTTTATTCTTTTTTTTAATACATGAGACTTTTTATTTTTTAAAAGATTTTATTCATTTATTTTTAAAGAGGGGCATGGGGGGAAAAAAACAAAGGGAGAAACATCAATGTATGGTTGTCTCTCATGTGTCCCCTACTGGGAACCGGGCCTGCAACCCAGGCATGGGTCCTGAACTGGGAATCAAACCAGCAACCTTTTGGTTCGCAGGCCGGCACTCAATCCACTGAGCCACACCAGCCAGGTAGATTCTTTTTTCTTCTTGTTATTCTGATCAGTTGTCTTTCTGTTTCCTTATGTACCAAATCACTGATTTGATTCTAGGCTTCCTCCACTACACTTGTTTACCTGTAAATTGTTCTTTATTTCAATTAGTGTATCCTTTGTTTCTGCCTGGATCTTTTTTATACTGTTCAGTTCCTTGAGCATCCTTATAACCAGTGTTTTGAACTCTGAATCTGATGGATTGCTTGTCTCCATTTCATTTAGCTCTTTTTCTGGAGTTTTGATCTGCTCTTTCATTTGGGCCATGCTTCTTTGTCTCCTCGTTTTGGCAGCCTGCCTGTGTTTGTTTCTATGTATTAGGAAGATCTGTTTTGACTCTGTGTTTTGGTAGTGTGGCTTAATGTAGTAGGTGTCCTGTAGGGTCTAGTAGCACAGCCTCCCTAATCACCCAATTTGGGTACTCGAAGCGTGCCCTTCATGTGGGCTGACTACACCCTTCTCCTGTAGTTGAGCCTTGGTTGCTGTTGGAAATCAATGGGAGGGATTTACCCAGGCCAGTCAGCAGCAAGGACTGGCTATGACCACTGATCACCAACCTTCACCCTACATAAAGGGTCAGCTGTGCAGGGGCAGGGTGCTGGTGCTACGTGGTCTGTAGCTGTCCACTGGGTATGCTGGCCATGGGGTTTCCCAGGTAGTGCAGGCCAAAGTCAGCCCCCACCTGTGTTTTGCCTGGGGCCACCCTGCCTGAGCTATAAAGCAATCTAAGATGACTGCTGTCTGTGCTGGGCGTGGATATTCCCAGGCAAAGCCAAGCTGTGAATCCGAGCTGTGTGGTGCTAGTGCTGGGCCTGAGGCTCACTGAGGCCAGCTGTTGCTTGTTTGAGAGGATTGAGAAAGTTGTGAAGCATGAGCCAAGACCAGCCATTCATATAGAAAAGCAGCTTGAGTGAGCCTGTAAATTGGGTGAGGTGGAGTCTCTGGGGATCTCTAAGGTGGGTCAAACAGTATTAGCCAGGTTGATGGAATCTCAGATTACGGCACCAGCTTGCCAGCTCTGTGGTTCTGTGGCTCTGGGGGAGGAAGGGCTCAGAAAAGGGACACTGGCCTCTGCTTGCCTTGATAACAAACACTTCCATTTCTCCCTGTATATCACTGGTGCCTTTCAAGCTGCTGCCCTGGTGGTGGCGCTCGAGGAGGTGAGCCTGAGTAGGTGAGTCCATGTGTGTGTTTTTTAAAGGGAACTGCTTGTGGCTCTAGCAGTTTTTTCCATGGACTCAATCCCTGCTGGTTTTTGTAGCCAAAAGTTGTGGGGACTTATCTTTCTGGCATTGGAACCCTGGGCTGGGGGGCCTGGTGTGGGGCTGGGACTCCTCACTCCTGAGATATCCCTCCCGAACTTTTGTCTATCACACATGGATGTGGGACCAGCCTGTTTGGCATCTGCACCCCTCCTGCCAATCTGGATGGATATGGTTCCTTTAATTCCACAGTTGACTTCCATTCAACTCGATTTCTGATGGTTCTGAGTGATGGTCGTTCTATACTTTAGTAATTTTGATGTGGTTGTGCAAAGGGGAGAGCCGCGTCTGCCTATGCTGCCATCTTGACCGAAGTACAACTGATTATTAATGATAAATGCCACACATGGCAAGGACTATTGACAATAACAGCATATTTAATTTGCCACTGTGCAGCGGTGATCTCTCACCCAGAGGGTAAGAGGGGCTGAGCTATGCAACAGCCCTGGCAGTCTGGACTTTGCCCCACCATTGTCACTCCTCCCTTATTACGTACCACCACCGCCACCTGGGAGACCGCCAACGGGATAAGCATCAAGAGAGACAGTAGAGAATACTATTTGGTCTCTATGCATATCATCAAAGATCTATTGAATATTTAGTGTATGCTCGGGTGAAAACAGGCAAAAATGGAAGAAAATGGGTTCTATTGTGCTTTGCTCATTTATTAGTCCCTGACCATCCCTTGTTTAACATTTTCTTGAAAAACCAGGTAAAATACTAGATGTAAGCCTCACTATTAGATCTAGGACACAATCATAGGGAATCATAAAGAGTGAAGTAAATCTCAGTTCAGCAAGGACATTCTGCAAGTGTAGAGCACGCAGCTGGTGTTATCCCAACTCCCCTCACTGCCACTGCTTCAGAGCACAGGAGCTCACGTTCTAACACCAGATCCTGCAATTCTCTGCAAGCCCACCTTGCTTAGCCTAAAAGGAATTCAACACCAGAATTAATGCTCCCTGGGACAGCCCTCAGCCAATGACTGACAGGAGTTGGTATAGAACCACTCCAGCCCTTGAAGCATGTGATCTATACCCTGGCTGAGGTCCCCAGGGTATACAACCCCAATAGCCCCCAGTGGTAACTAGCTTGGCAACCCACCCTTTATTGGCTACCTTCCCTTTACCATCTGCCCCTCCCACTCCTGGACCAGTAGTTCCCTCACCTCACAGATAATCTACACAAACCATTACCCTTTCTTCAACCTACAAAGGAGAGAAAAATGCAAAGGAGAAAAAGATAAGGCAAGACAAAGAGACAGATGAATTTATGTTCTCATTCCTTTGACTTACATACAGTCTCCAAAAACACCCATACATATACATGCAAAGACAGCACTGATTATATTAGTATGTGTAGAAAGATGCATCCATCTTTTCCTTTTAGTTCTGCATGAAATTTAATGCATTCTTTACACCCCACACTTTTGAAAATGTTTTTAATATCATTATTATGACTATATTATTAAAGATAATTATTCTTGGTTATTTTTAGTATCTTAGGACTATACTTTGTGCTTCCCAGCCCAAAGTGACCTCAAGGAAGCATGCTTTAATTGTACCAATGTATATACGTACACTCATGTGTATGTTCATGTTCACACACACACACACACACACACACACACACACACACACACACACTGCTAAGTACGTATTCCCAAGAAAGCAAACAATGTCTACACAGTAATAGCTGGACACACGAGGAATTCACAGCTCCCCAGAGAAAATACATCTGGATGACCTGCCTAGCAATTCCCCCCTGAGATGTAGGAATATCTCCATATTTCATTCCCTGTTCTTTGCCTGAAACAGTTTCAATCACTTGACAAATCATTATCATTCATTAATAATGCTTACTGAGTGTCCAGATGTGAAAGAAATTCACTACACCTTTCACAGATGCAATTTCTTTCCCCATGGAGTTTTCATTTTAATGGGAACAATATAGAATATATGTCTTCCTTTCACATATTCTGTTTTGGTTGTTGTTATTTCTTGTTTTGTCTGTCTTACTCTCTGTTCCAGAGGAATAATTTCCTGGTTTCATAAACTAAGCGGGATCATTTCACTCCCATGGGTCAGGGAACACTTTATGAAAGAACAATGCTCTAAAACAGACTGGGGATGAGAGACGGAAGGCAGCTGAGTGGAGGCAAACTAAGCTGGCTGAGCGGTGATGGCGTCGCCTCGCTGGTGTGGGGGAAAACTCCTGGGGATGGGTCACCCCACATAGGGTAAAGGAAGAACCGCTGGGGGCGAAAAGAGCGCGCATCAAGAAGAGGTCGAACTGGTAACAAGCAAATACTGTCCCATCATCACAGTTCTCATTGCCTCATCTCAAATCACCTTGTTGATTTGATAGAATCAAATTCTCTTGGTTCTGATTTCATAGCCACAGAGACTGAATTCCATGCTACACAGCTTAGAAAGTCGAGACAGGTGGAATCTAATTTCTATTCCAAAGCTCTCTACAAGGCCTGCCTTACTCCAGCCACGACGGTCAAGGCGTTGGAGAGCTGTGTCTCTTTTGACTGTTCTAGAAACCGCTGCCTAAGCCCAGACTTAGTCAATCTGATAAGAATCTTTGCCTGACTGCCCAAAAGGTCCTTCTAGTTTGGATTATAGCATAAGGGTCCCAAGGAGTGAACTTCCCTACATGCTGAACCTGGATGATTTGGGCTATGGGTATAGGGAGCTTTTCTAAAAACATTATCTGGTGGTATAGACAATTTGATGGATAGACCTTATATTGAATCACAAAGGTTTAGAAGTAGTGATGTTCTAATCCAGGGGTTTTAAGTCTATTTTTTCAAAGAACTAGAACTCCTGCTTTCCCACTAAAATGGTATATTGAAGCCAAGGAAAGAAAAACATTTATGTAGCTGAAACTTGGGGAGGAGAAGGGACCTCCACACTGGCCCCTAAGTCAGGACTGCCCCACAAAGTTCTATCTTAAAAACCACTTATCTAGCTTAGTTCCTCCATGTTATGGGCACATAGTTTCCTGATGCTTGATCCTTTGCTCTTTTTGCTATAACACCCTGTCTTTGAGAATCTATTCTGAACTTACGGGATTACGTATGGCAATATTAAGCCACAAAAATTACTCACTTGATACTTTTATTAAAAAGTCCTTCCTGTTCATTTCCTGAGAATGAGAAGTTTTTAGTTCTTTGTACCACATTAATTCCAGTTTGTAATTTTGACTGCCTCTTGGCAGAAGTAATACAGGTCAGATTCCATTAAACACATATTACTACAATAATAAAAAAAATACTCAAACCCCTGGCTGGCGTAGCTCAGTGGATTGAGTGCGGGCTGCGAACGAAAGCATCGCAGGTTCGATTCCCAGTCAGGGCACATGCCTGGGTTGCAGGCCACAGCCCCCAGCAACCGCACATTGATGTTTCTCTCTCTCTCCCTCCCTTCCCTCTCTAAAAATAAATAAATAAAATCTTTAAAAATAATAATAATAAAAATAAATAAAAATTAAAAAATCCTCAAACCCAGCTTATGGTCTACATACTCCAGTAAGATTAATCAGCAACAGTTTAGTATGATACTAAAGTGTTTGGATAGTGTTTTAGATTTTACTATAAAAAGGTTTTGCCTATATTGTATATATTGGTCTTCATGTTGGTGGATTCAATAACTCAGTAGGTGGCTTCCCAGATCCTCACCACATTATAAAACCCAACACTAGGACATACTGCCCAGACCCCTGAGGACCTTACTCCCACACATCAGGGAGTTACACCAGGTAGTCAGGTATGACATGTAATTTGTTACCCTGGCACAGAGAAGAGGACAGGAAGTGGCAGCACAGCCCTCTGGGAGTGGGCTCTGAGATCCCAGCTTGGTCAGTAAGGACTCCTGGGTTGTCTACAAGACCAGAGTTTTTACTAAAGTAATTATGTTCAAAAGGAAACTGCAAAACTCATTAATGCCAGCATTTTCAATCTTGCTTCCCGGCAACTGTGGTAGGTTTCGGCTTAAATAAATTCTTACAAAAATTAAAAAAATAATAATAATTACATGTGTGTGAAGTCTTTTAAAAGAAGGGAAGATTAGTAAGAATTTGGAAGAAATGCATGTACCTATTTGAAACGCTGAAGGACTGGGTGGAAGTAGGTGTGGAAGGGTGAGGCAGAGGCGTCAGACTCTGAAAGCCTGTTGGGGGGTGTCCCGGTCCCTCTTACACATTCCCACACCACTGAGATTGGAGCGGGGGGTGACGCTGAGGTTCAGAAAGGGTTGGTCACGGAAGCACAGCAATGAAAAGGAGGCCACAGGAACGAGGAAACTGTCTACAGTATAAATTCAAGGCCAAGATCCAAGTAAAACATCATATTGGGAAGGAAAAAAGTAACAGAAACATTTCAGATGACAAAACTGAAACTCTGCCTCTGACATGTGGCTACGTAGGTCTCCCCTTCATGCCTAACAACTGGAATCAGAGCCCTGTCATTTCTAGACACCAGGTCCCCAACACGTGACACTTCTGGTGCAGATGAAACCCGCCTACTGCACATGTGATCTGGGCAGGGGACTGGGTGGGTAGGGACAACTCGCACTCCTCAGGTTTCTCAACCATTAGCTCCCATTTGAAACTTGGTATTAGAACAGTTCATGCTGGGACAGTCTCTGAACTCTGCTTGCTTGCCCTTGTCCTGGCACTTGTGCCCTAAGAAGCGAGGAGAACTTTAATAGCACTGAAAAAACAAGAGGAAGAGGATGAAATACTTGTAAAGCTTTTGACAGTATTGCATCACACACATATAAGCACGCAGTACGGCATGTTCTATAACATAACACAATAAAACTTTCAATAGAACCACCTTTTATAATACCACATGGAGCAGCAGGGCTAAGTTAGAGTTGAGAACCAAACTGAAGCTTCTGAACATCTGGGGTTTGGAGTACCTCTGCCCTCTATATCAGTTTTGGAGTGACCCACAGCTTTCTGAACAGAATGTGAAGAGTGTGTAAATTATGCAGCAGTGTAGAAAGAGCTCTGGGGTTTAAAACTTAGTTATGTAAATGATTTGCTGTATAACCTTGACCAAGTTATTTAATTTCTAGTCCTCAGTGTCCTCATCTGTAAAATGGGAATACTGAAACCTACTTCATAGGGTTATGGTTGGTATAAATGAAATGAGAGGATCTATAAGTAGCATCTACTATAGTGCATGGTACACAACAGATTCTTCATTTACTCAACTAATAGTAATTAAGTACCTTGCTATTGCAAGGCACTATGCTAGGTGCTGGAAATAAAAATGAGCAAAAATAGATTTGTACCTGTCCTCTTGAAGCTCTCGATCTGGCCAGTTGTCTAGTCATTAAATAACACTCACTGCAAATCGCTTGTCTTGAGTGAAGCACACTGGCGGTCCTAGGTAGTTACAAAGATAACAAGCATGGTAGAGACTGTTCCTCAACTGCCTAAATCTGACTGAAAAGGTAAGAGAATCATGACACCGGATGGCTGTACGACCTGTTATGTGACCTTGGGCAAGTCATACAACAATTGTGGAGCTCGTTTTCCCACAAGTAAAATAAGAAGGTTGGATTGGATCAGTGGTTCTCAATCTTGGCTGTGTATCAGAATCTCCTGGAGAAGCTTTTAAAAGTATAGATTCCAGGGCTCCACCTCAGACCACCAATCAGAACCTCCGAGTGTAAGGCTCAGGGACCTGTCATGATTTTTAAGATATCCCCAAGTGGTCAAATGCAGACATCTTGGTCTTGGTCCATCTCCTAAATCCTTTTTAACAGGAAAGCTCTGTGATAAATTACTGTAACACAAAGCTGAAGCCAAGCATGCCACAGAAAAGGCACCTGTCAAGTACTCTGAGAGTTAGGAAAAGGCAAGTATCAGCTGGGGAGGTGGTATCATGGAAGTGGAACTTGAGCTGGGCCTTGGATGAGGACTAAAATCTGAAATTGAGAAGACTGAGAAAGGGAACAGAATGGAGAATAGAAGCCAAATATTTTGCTTGAATGGGGATGATGGGACACGAGGTTGGCAAGGTAGATTGAGACTAACTTCATTATACCCTTCCTCCTTTCCTCCCTCCCTCCATCCCTCCCTTTTCCTTTCTCCTTTCCTTTCCTTTCTTTCCTTCTTTCCTTCCTCCCTCCCTCCCTCCCTTCCTTCCTTCCTTTTCATAATGTGACCATATTTGGAAATAGAGTCTTTACAGAGGTAATCAAGTTAAAATGAGGTCGATTAGGATGGGCCCTAATCCAGTATAACTGGTGTCCTTATAAAAAAGAGACATTTGGACACAGACACGCATGGAGAGGTCACGTGAAGTGGAGGGCTGGACTGTGCATCTACAAGCCCAGGAACACCACAGACTGCTGGCAGCCCCCAGAAGCTAGGGCAGAGGAACGGAGCAGATTCTCCCTCACAGCCTCAGAAGGAACCAGTCCTGCTGAGGCCTTGATTTCAGACTCCCAGAACTGTGTGAGACAATCCATTTTAGTTGCTTTAAGCCCCCAGTTTGTCGTACTTCATTATTGCAGCCCTAGGAAACTAATTCATGATGTGACGGCAAAGGGAACAGAGGCAAAAGGGTTGTTAGAGATTATATATCAAAGGCCTGGCAACTGATGTTCTGAATTACTAGATCAACCAGCTAGTTCCACACCTGAAGCTGTGCCTGGCACTCCTCATTTAGTGTCATCCAGTGCCAATACATATTTGCTGAGTAAGTAATGAGACATTCTGGATAAGAGGAGGAGTAAAGGTGGATTCTTGGGGAGAAGGTGGGACGTGGGAGGAAGTGTAGGTTCAGTCTCAGACACATGAGCTTCTCTAGGAAGATAACGCGGGCCAACTGGAGCACAGTGTGGGCCAGAGAGGAAGTTTCAGGAACCATCCATGAAGTGATAATGGGTTAGATGCAGTTAGAAAAACTATGTAAAAAAAAAAAAAAAAGAGAGAGAGAGCCAAAGGCAGACATACTGTAATGCAGGGTCTCAGAAGAAAGAGGAGAGTAAAACCAACAAGTCTGGTGGCACCTAAGACAGGTGGGGTTCCTGGGGGTCGGGGGGGACCTAGCTTTAAGAGAAAAGGAAAGGGAGACATGAGTTTTGACGTGTTTCAAGTTCTTTTCTTTCCATATAACAATAGGATTTTTTTTTAAGATTTTATTTATTTATTTTTAGAGAGGGAAGGGAGGGAAAGACAGAGAGAGAGAGAAACATCAATGTGCGGTTGCTGGGGGACATGGCCTGCAACCTAGGCATGTGCCCTGACTGGGAATTGAACCTGCGATGCCTGGTTCGAAGCCCAAACTCAATCCACTGAGCTACACCCACCAGGGCATAACAATAGGTTTTTTAAAAAAACATAAATCAATTAGTCTTGAATGGTTTTAAATGGAGCAGCTTTTAAATTTCCTAAATGCAAGAAAATCTTCTGGGAGGGAAAGTGTTACTGTTAATCCTCAGTGTTTAAATAGCAACCTTAACCTAAAAATCTCAAAGAGTGTTGAACCAAGCAAATAATCTAGCAGTAAATGTTACCTCCCTAATGTCACAGATAAAAAGGCTCAGAGGATAAAGACTTGCAGCTCAATCTTACCTAGAAAATCAGGTTCAGGTGAAGAGCTGGGTTCTGGTTCTCGAGCAAATATTCGAATCAAAGCACCAGCCAGCTCATCCATTTATTCATTCATTCAACATTTACTGACTGGCTGGCACTTCAGCAGAAGCAGAAAGATAAATAAAATCATCAAAGAGCTTACAGTCTAATGGAGAAGACAGACACATCATCAGGTAGTTTAAAAATATGTTAAAGGCCCTGGCTGGTGTGGCTCAGTGGACTGAGTGCTTGGACTGCGAATCAAAGGATCACCGGTTCGATTCCCAGTCAGGACACATGCCTGGGTTGCAGACCAGGTACCCAGTGAAGGGTGTGTGAGAAGCAACCACACATGGCTATTTCTCTCCCTCTCTTTCTCCCTCCCCTCCTTCTCTCTAAAAGTAAATAAATAAAATATTTAAAAAATATGTTAAAGACCCTAACCAGGCAAACTTTAAAAAACAATAATGTTCCATGGATGAGTGACTAGGTAAACAACTATGGTACGTACAGACCATGACACATGGAGACACTGGGGGAACATTATACCAAGTGAAATAAACCAGATACAAAAGGACAAATGTGTGATTTCGCTTATGTAAGATATACACAGAGCAGTCAAGTTCACGGAGACAGAGAGTAGAACAGTGGTGGCTGGGGAGAGGAGAGAGGAGATAGGGGAGTTAGTATTTAAGGGGTACAGCGGTTCAGTTGGGGATAAGGAAGAAGTTTTGGAGATGGGCAGGGGTGGTGACGGTTTGACAGCACTGCGGATACACCTAAAGTCACAGAACTGCACACTGAACAGTGGTTCCAATGGTAAGTTTTAAGTTAATGAGTATTTTATCATAATAGAAAACCCAATAATGCTTGTGAACCTGCCTGGTAATTGAATGAATTGAAGGTCTTCTTCCATGAGTCCCTGTGAGACCATGAAGCTCCTTCAGCTCAGTGGGCGGCCACTCTGATGCTACCAGACGCCATGTGGAAAAAGAAGTGTTCTGCTTTCTGCTGCCCCACTTGACAGCTGGCAGCATCCCACAGATCTAAACACTCACAGAGGCCTTTCGACTGTGAACTTGTGTGTAACAGGTTCTTATCCTGCACAATTAGGGGTCCAATGAAGCTGGCACAACATTCCAGGGGTTCGGGAATTGCTGCCCATCATCAGGGGGAAGAAAGGACTCTCCCAGCTGGCTGCCTCCCTCTCACTGCCATGGACGTGAAGCTCCGAACACAGCCTTCTCAGGAAGAGGCCAAACTCGGACTGCAGCTAAGGAACCTGTCGTTTCACTTAAAGGGCATGTTACCACACTACTACTAATATTGGTCTTAAAAGCTGGTATTCTAAATTTCTTTTTACTTTATTTTACTTTATTGTTGCTCAATTACAGTTGTCCCAGTTTCCCCCCTGCCTTGCTTTCCCCCCACCCCACCTCAGTCAATCCCCACCCTGTTTGTCCATATCCATGGGTCACCTAAATTTTCTTTTAACACATAAAAAAGATGTGGAGAAGTGACTGACTCTATCGATAGGTTGATGTCGAGTTCAAGTAAAGAGATGAGGTATAAGCTGCTATTGAAGTACATACGGCATGTCAAAGTTTTTATTATAATTCATTAGTGTTTGCATCTTTAAATATAATGTTTGGGTTTTATTTTATTACATGTTCATGTCCAGAAATGTTACAAAATATGGCTAAGAAATGGGAAGAAATAGCATGTAAAACCCTGTCACCTAGAGGGAACCACTATTAATACTTTGGGTAATACGTTTTTAGCTGGAACATGCCCTATATTCACTTTTTAAAGTCCAACCCCTTGTATAGGTATTTACCATCTCCCTTGGTAAAAGCGGCACTGTGGGATCTAGAAGGAAGGCTCGGGAGGCTTCCCCAGCATCTCACAGCCTGTCAGGAGGGAAGTCAGAATTAGAATTCAATTCTCCTGGCCATCTGAGCCTCTCTGCCACTCCAGTGACCATCTGGAGGATTAGAACTGTTGCCTACCACAGCCAGAGTCCTGGCTAAAAATACAGCCTCCTCTGAGATGGTTTCCATTAGTTAAATGTTTGAGAGACAGCCAGAGCCTGGCCTGGGCACTGAGCAAACATCTGGGTGAGCGACTGGCCAGAGACCCACCCGGCAGCTGGAAGCCATATGGGCACGGAGCCTCCTCAGCCAACACGGCCGCCCACCCCCTCCCCCTCCCTATATCTTCCCTTTAAAGCCTTACACCCTTTCTTTTGCCAGATCACAGCGCCCCTTTGCTCCTCTGCCCTCCTCACTTCCCCACTCTGCCCAGGATAATAATTTCTTCTCCTTCCTAGTTCCTTTTTTCCTTGTCACGTCTCTGTTGTCTTCCTTTTCCACTCTACCTGCACCTGGAAGAGTTTTTCCCTCCCTTGTCAGTCTGATGGTTTCCTCCCTGTCTCCTCAAAGCCCTTGCTCTCCAGAAGGCTTCCATGGACTTCCCACTCTGAGCGCTTTCCTGCAGCTTCCTCTGTCCAGTCAGTCTCACCATAAAAGGATCACTCATTTACCAAACCCACCAAGATGGTGCCGGGTCAAGCACTGTGCTGCTGCAGGCCGGGATGGATGACTGGGAAGGGGCTCCAAGGACCTGAGTCTGGTGAAGGGACAGCCTAAGCGAACAGTCAAAGAAATGTGCTAGGCTGTATGTCAGAGTTGTAGTGTATACGTGTCTCTGAAAGCACTGAGGAGAAAGCAGCTCTGTCCAGGGAGGTCAGGGAGGTGGACAGAAGGGGCAGTCCTGAGGGAATCTCAGTAAGTATGGCAGCCCCAGGGGCTCCCAAGGAGCACAGGGCACTGCAAACAGTGGGATGAGCGCGTGCCAAGGCTCTCGGCTGGGCGATCTGGGCAGGACGGGCTCGGCCCTCCACACACAGGAGGGCCACGCTGTGCTGCTCGTGGGTCCCTTGTGAAAGGGTCTTACACCGCCATGACCTCACCATATTCTGTATCTCATTCTTATTTCCAGCTGGGAAAGTTCAGAACAGATTTCCCGAGGCATCAGTTCACAGCAGAGCTAAAGCCATTGCTGAACATCCTGTTAGAGGTTCATGACATCACATGGACTAGCACTGTCACAACAGCCCCGTTAAGCCGCGATGCAGTCACCAGGGTCTATTTCAGATGAATAACCTCTGTGATTCGGAGTCTCAGACCTTGCAAGTTTGCTCATCTACTAAGCAGGACTAGGGAGTAGCCCAGTGATTTGCTCTGACAAAGAGGGTTCCATAGTCAAGTAAGTATGGGAAGCACTCCCTCTCCTGAGGAATTTATGTTGCATGCGAAACATATTAAAGTTCTGTGGGGGTATTTTTTTTTTAGTGTTTAATTTGGGTTGAAACCAGTATTTCTCAAACTTATTTGATCCCTCAATCCTTTTTTCCACCAAATACTATTAACCTCTAGGGAGGAACACATGTTGGAGCACGCTGGATTCAATGAGCTCCAGCCTACCTTCCGGCCACTAGAATTCCCTGCTCTACGTATTGCAAATGAGTCATTACACCGGAACGAGAGTAATCAAAATATAACTGGGCTCCATACACACTAACATCTATTCTAAGAAACTGGAAGTGGGACATGACTCCACAAAAGGGTGTGATGATGATGGTGAGTGGTCAGGCCTCCCCACAGGGCCAGAGTGAGAAGAGAAATGCTGCAGAGGGCGGCCACAAGAGCAAGTCCTGAGAGAAGCAACAGGGGCTGAAAGGTAAAGCGAGGAAAAACTCCATCAGAAGTATCATGTTGGCAAAAAAAATCCGTATCATCTTCTAAAATAAAAGACACAGTTTTCATTTTCACCAATTACTTTATTGATGTGGACATTTTGAGTATGTTGACTATCTCCCACGTGGTATAACGTTGATTGTTCTCAATTAATGTCTCGATTTGGTCGCTATCAACTTCAACTGGTCTGCCCAGCTGTGGAACTTCGTCCAGCAAGAACTCTCCGGCACGAAACTTACAAACCACTTCTGACACGTTCAGCCAGTCACAGCAGCTTCTCCACACACTACACAGATCTTTTCTTGCGTTTCAGTTGCATTTTTATCTTTCTTGAAATAATAAAGCACAATGTGCTGAAAATCTTGCTTATTTTCTTCCATCTTCAATATTAAAATGGCTACATAAAAATTCATCAATATGGGTATTTTATTTTCCCTATAAAAATTCATTAAATTGAAAAAGACACACTTTCTACAGAGCAGACACTAAAACATCCACACAACTCTTTCAACCGCCTTAACAGACAGACACATCACGCAGGGAAGGAGCGCAGAGTGCACCAGGGGGCTGCCGGCGCCTCTCCAAAGGTGGCTGGCAGACATGGCTAAGCTCTAAGGTCACGCGGGGCATTTCTCGCCACAGGTTTGTTCGGCACGTCAGAGATGTCTTTTCTCATGACATAAAGAAAAAAGACAATGAAATGTGCATTTGGTAATTTTTTAAATGCATGCTGACACGACAGCTGTCACAACACAGGCAAACGAAATTGTTTGGAATGAAGTTAAAGGCAATGAAGGTCTACCAGAGCCATCGTACGGAAGAAACAAAATGAACTTTTGGCCAATGCAGTAAGTTAGGCAAGTTTGGAAAATAATGAGGCCGTTTCACAAAAAATCTCTGAGTGCTGAGAAAGGCTGAGACAGGAGGCCATGAGGAGTTTAGCCTCTACCTTAAAGTAAAAGAAACCTGTGTCCTCAGGGGCCAGAGCACCGGGGAAGGAATCCTGACTGCGGACTAATGACAAGCAGTAGGAGTCCAGTAAGAACGCACAGCACAACCACAGGAAGAGGGAGCGGAAACACCAGATAACCTTGGGATGAGCAGGAAGGAAAACAGAAAGGGCTAAAGAATACCTTAAGTGGCAGGAGCTGGTCCCTGTAATCTACCCACTTAGTACAAATAGTTACAGCTTCAACCCTTCCCTCTGCTCTCTGCCCTTCCCTCTCCAGAGGCCTCTGGGACCTTGCTCCCTAGTCACATTCCTCTCTCAAGCATCTTAGGCCCCTTTCCGACCTACCTTCAAGTTTACTCCGATTCTGCTGCCCCCTGGACTTCCTGCCCGATTTCTATTCTTCAAAGCCAAACTTCCTGAAAGAAGTTCCAATGCCATAGTCACAACTTCCTGGTTAGACTAGAAATCTCCAATGTGACATGTCCCAAAACTTCACTATCTGTCATGTAGAAAGTGTGTCTTTTTCAATGTAATGAATTTTTATAGAAAAAATAAAATAAAATAACTTACCAAAATGATGAATTTTTATGTACCATTTTAATCCATCCACTTCCCCTTCAGTCCAGCCTCTAACTTAGTTACTCTCAGGGGTGCCACAGCCACGTCTGGGCAGCCAGACTGCTTCGGAACAAGTGTGACAGAATCGACCTCTTTGCGACAGTTTACATCTGTGCCACTCTTCCGGGTCTCACTGCGCCGCACTGACCCCTAGTACAGCGGCCTTCTAAGTGTCCCCCATCCTCTCATGCTGGGAGGGCAAACCCTCACGCACAAGCCTCCTCTCCCTCTTCCTTACTAGATATTAATTAAAAGACACAAAAGTAGATTACAGCACTTTCCTGCTGAACCCAGGCTTAGTCCCACAATTCTTCTTAACGAAGGAGACAGTCCCAGGAGGCCACCATCAGTCAATTAAAGCTGACACTCGAGATGACACTCACGCGTACATTTTATCACAGTTTAACTACTCTGAAATCTGAATGCAGATTCCAATGCTATCTGCCAAACAAATCCCAAAGATGCAGGTATGCAGTCCTGACATCATTACTGCATCTGAATGACAAGAGCTTGGTCATAGTCCTTCATACTGTTGTCACTTCAGTTGAGTAATGCACAGTGTTGGTGCTACGCACACCAAGTTTAATTGCCACTTAAAAAATTTTCAGGAAGATGACATCATGATTCACATTAAAACACCAAGTTTTTGGTACACAAAAAGGCAGGGAAGCAGAATATAAATTTTACATTAGTAGATAAAATGTCATGAGAGGAATAACGAAAACTCCTTATTTTATGAAAAACAATTACCAAAAACTTAATGGGACCTAAGAAAGGAAGACACTCAGAGGCAGATGAAGCCGGGTTACTTCTTGCTCAGATATGCTTATCCTGGGGCAGACAACTGCAACTGGAGGCAAGAGAAGGAATGAACGCCTTGGAGCGGATGAGAGAAGTTGCAGAGAGAGGCTGACATAAATTCATACGTTTCACAGGGCTATCTTAGAAGCAATGTGTCCTGAGTAACTGGCAGTGTTTTTCTTTCTTTACATAAAGAAAATAAAGTCTAGCATAAGACCAAAGGCATTTTAGGGTCAAAAAACTCTTGGTTCATGTCAAGTTTAACATCTCAGCAATTTTTTCATGGAGTCCCTAGGCAAAACAAAACAAAACAAAAAACTCACACAAACCCCCCCCCCCAAAAAAAAACAACACCGTGATAGTCCCATTTAGTAAGTTGTTAAGTCCAAACTGCTTAATAAGTATTAAAAGAAACCTGTGTCCTCAGAGGTCATGGGACTGGGAGAATCTTGACAGCTGACAAAGTATAGTTTAGTAGCCATTTGAAAGGATACACACAAATTGAAAGAAAAATATTCATATTTCATTCTTAAAGAACCTCACAATAACCCTCCAAGGTGGACTCATAACCCCCCTTTAGAGATGTAGAAGCTGAACCTCAGAAAGTTCAATGACTTTCCCAAGGTGTCAGAGCTAAAAAATGGTTCTGCCTTAGAAGACAGTGACTTAATGTAGTTTTTCTTTTTATATTTCCTGTACAATGTAAACCCCTTACAGGCAAGAACTATGTCTTAGTCCTGTGTGCATTCAGCAGATCCTAACATAGCATCTTGCCACAAAATAAACAGCGATTAACTTGTTCTTGACTGAAATAATTTCTACCCAAGAACCCCTCTCATTGTAGCAGCACTGGCATTTCAGTAGCTAACTCGGTGCTGCCATATTGAAGGGAATGGTAAGACAGAGGCACCAAAGGAAATGAAGGACAGATGATTGATTGTATAGCCTGGACAGAAGTGGTAGCCAAGAGCTGCCCAAGTGGTGCCCTCCTAGCCATCAGGACACCTGGGGACATCTCACACTCACACTCCTGAGCGGTTCAGCCTCTGCACAGTCTGATGAAAGTGCCCAGCTCAGCTCTGGAGTGCTCTCCTGTCTGAGCTCTCCTGAAAGGACACATGTCCTCAGCCACCTAAGCATGACCACCTTCACTGCAGACCGAGGCAGTGCGAGCAACATGGGGTTAATCACATGTGTGAGAAACCAGCTACACCAACAGGCAGAGGCGGGTGCAAGGCTCCAAGACAGCCAGCAGCTCACTGTCGCTGCTTCCGAGCCAGCGTCCGATGCCTGACTGTCCCGGTGCCCTACAGGGCCTGTGCGCAGGTGACTGGCGGACTCACTTCAGTCTGCGGAAGCCCAGCCAGCACCACGCAGATACCTTCACATGGGAGCTGTGACAGACAATGCACTCAATGGCTCCAGCTGCGTTTCAGTGTACACGATGTGACCTGTGCTACAACACAAAGCACAGTGAAACCCCAATCTCACACACTTAGCTATGGCCTGGGTGTGAGCCACATTTCCCAGTTATCTGTCCTAAAAAGGGTTTTTGTTTCTCCTCTGGAGAAAGATCACCTCTAAAGAAAGCATAGAGTATGTTGGAGGGAAACGTTTCTCCACAGGAATTCATTTAATTCACTCCACCTTATGTACCCCCCTAAATCCTGAACCTGAGGTATGCATGTATGTTTAACATGGGGTGGTTGACAGAAAATGTGTCCCCAGGGAAACAGTGCAGGAGAAACTCCGTAAGGATTAAATGGATCTGCCGTGCTGAATGCTGACAAGCCTTTGCAGTTCTGAAATGACAGCCAGCTAAGAACACAGGATTCACAGATCTCCTGAGACCCCAGGAGTCATCTGGTGGAAGTTACATGTGGGAAGAAAGCTTAGTAAACAGGACTGCACAGAGATGATCTGGGGGCCACACAGTCCCCCAGTTTGGAGACCTTGTACAAGCCCCAAGGGCGAAGTTCCCACAGTCCTCATCCCAGTCCCCCTGGTTTTCACCATGTGCTCTGATGCAGGCCATCATCTTACAAGGTGGCAAGACGCCACCCTAACAGCACCTCCTAGGATCCTTCGAATTTGTGCAAACAAGTGCAATTTCAAGGTCTCTCACATCTATTACTTCATTTGGTCCTCACAAAACCTCACTGAAATGGCAGGGCCCACATTAACCCCCCAAGAAACTGTTAGGAAGTTTAAGAGCTAGCCCGAAATCAGACAGCAGTTCTCAAGTCCAGATCTCTCCAAGTCAGGACTCGTCTGCCTTATCTTTAATCCAACACCTCAAAGCTTTCTTAATACCACACAAATGGGCAAATGGCAGAATGAAGTGATTTGCCTGAGGTCACACACACATGCAAAGCATTATCGTATTATCACCTGCTCTTGTAAAATGATTCCCATAAACTGCAAGGTTGCGAGCCACTGGGAAGAACAGCCTGGCGTGGAGACTTGACTCACCACCAACTCCGGACATGCCACTGAAATATGACTCCTAGAAATCCTTTTCAGAATACTTAACCAGATAATATTCAGTTATGATTTTGTGTCATCTCTAATTAGCTCCAATTACCTTAAGCAGTATCAGTAACACAAAACTAAATTCACGTTTATTTAAAAGACATACACCATGCAGGATCTTGGGATAAGGGAGAGAAGAGCTGTCACAACATGTTCAAGTTTCCATTCCAGGAAAGTTTCCTTTTATTTTCAGAGGGCTTCCACTCACCCCTGAGCTTCTAAAGTCGTGCAAAGACACTGAGGGCATAAAGCTCAAGTTACTGTGGCATTTGAACATCTCTAAGATCCCTCACCCCTGACCACTAAGTGCCTCACTAAGCCAGTGCTGCCCTGTAACCAGCCCCAGTCAGATGGGGCCTTGATGCACAGTCATCAGTCCCAAAGGGAAGTCCTGAGACTTCTGAGCTCCTGGAACCCTGCCAGTTAGTGACAGTTACAGGGCTTCCTACTTATTACACAAGAAAATAACATTAAATACTCCAAAGATTTACAGTTTGTCAATTTATCATAGTTTGACCGGATTTTCTAAAGATGCTCAGGTCACTTCCTCTATTGATAACCAACCAGGAAGCCTCAGAGACCTGTATTAATTATTTAACATGTTTCAAACTTTCATCTTCAGTAGCAAAAAAAGGAAAAATTTCATCCTCAAGTAACCCACAAAGCAGGAGAAAAGTATTTGCAAATTTTATATACATATATATGATAAGGTGCAATATAGTCACAATTCTTAGAACTCAAGAGACAGACAATCCAATTTTTCATTTTTATTTCATTTTTTGCTGTGTTTTTATTATTTATTTTTAAATTTCACTAAATTTATCGGGTGACATTGGTTCATAGGGTCATGCAGGTTCAAGTGTACCTTTCCATGACACATGACCTGTACACTGCATTGAGTGCCCACCACCCAAAGTCAAGTCATCTTCTGCCACCATATAATTGGTGCCCTTTACCCTTCGCTGCACCCATCCCTATTTTTTAAGTGGGCAAAGGATTTGAACAGAAGATATACAAATGGCCAATAAGCATGTGAAAAGATGCTCAATATCATTACACATGAGGAAAGAGCAAGTCAAAACCACAATGAAACACCACTTCTTATACCTGTCTTAGCCTGCTCAGGCTGTCATAACAAAACACCATAGATAGGGGAGCCTAAACAGCAGAAAATTATTTTCTCACGGTTCTAGAGGTTGGAAGTCCAAGACCCATGTGCAATCATGGCTGAGTTTCGGTGAAGGCTCTCTACCTAGTTTGTACTCAGCCAGCTTTTCCCTGTGTCCTCACCTGGCAGAGAGTGAACAGTCTCTCTGGCATCTAACAACGGCACTAATCCCATAATGAGGGCTCCACCCTCATGACCTCACCTAACCCTAATTACCTCCCAAAGGCTTCACCTCCAAATACCACTACATGGGGAGTCAGGCTTCAACTAGGAATGTGGGGGTAGAGGTACTACAGTCCACAGCAATATCCATTAGGATGGCTGTGACACAAAAAGACACAAAACAACACGTGTTGGCAAAGACGTGGAGACACTGGAACCCTCATACACTGCTGGCGGGAGTGTAAAATGATACGGCCATTTCGAAAAACAGTTTTCCAGTTCCTCAAAAGGGTAAACACAGAGTTCCCAAATGACCCAGCAATTCTACTCTTTAGTATCTGCCTGAGAAAAATGAAAACAATTCTACAGAAAAACCTGGACACGAATGTTGATAGCAACATTATTCATAATGGCCAAAAAGTAGAAATAATTCTAGTGTCCATCAACTGAGGAAAGAATAAATAAAAGGTGGTATATTATTCAGCCATAAAAAGAAATGACGTACCCACACGTGCTTCCACATGTATTAACCTTGAAAACACTGTGCGAAGTGAAAGAAGCCAATAAAAAAACACCACAGATTATATGATTCCATTTTTATGAAATGTCAGAATAGGCAACTGTACAGAGACAGAAAGCAGATTAGTGGCTGCCTAGAACTTGTAGGGGCGCTGGGGGAAATGGAGCGACTGCGAGTGAATACGGGTTTTCTTCTGGGGAGATGGAAATGTTCTACAGTGGCCTGTGGTGATGGTTGCACAGCTCTGTGAACATACTAAGAACTACTGAATTATACACTTTAAATGGGTAAATTGTATGGTATGCAAATTAAATCTCAATAAACTTTCACACATATAAAAATTAAGTGGCAGTTAACACCCCTGGAATCCAGTGAAGACAGGCCTTAGGAGAAAAGACCATGCTCTGAGTAAAGCCTCTTCTAGACCTAATCTAATAAAATATAAAACCAAGCCCTAACCAGTTCTGCAGGAGAGATGGAGTTAGTGTTTGAGGACAGCCAAATTCAAGTTTGTGCTTTCTACAGACTGTCAGACTAAGCCTACACCAACACAAAGTGATCAGCCAGTCACTTAACTGTCTGCCAAAATGAGATCTAACTTCAGAGAATGATAAAGTCCAGAATCTTTGAAATATATCATCACAATGCCCAATAGTCAATCAAAAATCACTAGGCAAAAAAATAAACAGGGAAAACTTGAGAAAAAAAGTCAAAATAAACTAAATTTTACATATCCTAGATGTTGAAGTTAGCTGACAAAGACTTTAAGGCTCTATTCAATATAAGTATATTTAAGTCATAAAAGGAAAATATGTTCACATAACTTAAAAATGTGGTCTTGCTCTGCCCAGGTAGCTCAGTTGGTTAGAGTGTTGTCTTGATACACCAAGGTTGCAGGTTTGATCCCTTGTCAGGGCACGTATAAGAAGCAACCAATGAATGCATGAATGAGTGAAACAACAGAATTGATGTCTCTGTGTCTCTGTGTCTGTGTGTGTCTCTCTCTGTAAAAAAAAAATCAATAAAAAATATGGTCTTAATGTGAAAATAAAGGATCTCAGAGGATAAACAGAAACTATATAAAGAACCAAATGAAAATTTAAGACCCAAAGAATACAATAAGAAAAATTAAAAATTCACTGGATAATCTTAAAAGCAAGCTGGAGATCATAGAAAAAAGAGCTGGTGAACATTAAGACACATCAATAAAAACTACCGAATCTGAAGAACAGAGAGAAAAAAGAATTAAAGAAAAATGAACTAAATTTTAGGAACCTGAATGACAATATCAATCAGCCTAATGTATGTGTAATAAAAACATCAGAATATTTCACTTACATGTGGAATATAAAATAAAAAGCAACAAACTAACAAAACCAACTCATAGATTCAGACTACAAAATGGTGGTTTCCCGAGTGGGAGTGGAGTTGGGGGAGGGCGAAGTGGGCAAAGGGGGTCAACCATGTGGAACAGAAGGAGACTAGACTTTGGGCAGGGAAAACACACCCTAGCACACAGACGTCAAATTGTAGTCTTGTACACCAGAAAATTAAATAACTAAATAATGTTATTAGCGGGTGGAAATGGGAGGGAGGTGGGGAGGGCTGGGTGGGTGAGCCGGGATGGGAGTAAAAGATAGAAAATTATACTTGAACACAATTAAAATAAAATAAAATAAAATAAAATAAAATAAAATAAAATAAAAATAGTAAAATAATAAAATAAAATAAAATAATAATGTTATTAACCAGTGTTATCCAGTGCATTTTTAAAAAATCAGGATAAGAAGATGAGAATTGGGCAGAAAAAAAATATTTGAAAAAATTATGACCAAAAACTTCACAAATTTGATGAAAATCACTAACTTACAGATCTAAGAAGCTCACAAGATCCAAGAAAGACAAACATAAAAGAACCATGCCTCAGCACATCATAGTCAAACTTCTGAAAGACAAAAATAAAATCTTGAAGGTAGTGAGGATTGTGGAGCTGGGGGAGACATTATGGACAGGGAACAAAGGTTTTTTTAAAAAAGACAGCTGTCCCTAGCCAGGTAGCACAGTTGGTCAGAACATCATCCCAATACACCAACGTTGCAGGTTCTATCCCTGGTCAGGGCACATACAAGAAACAGCTGATGAAGACATAAATAAATACAACAACAGTCAATGTTTCTCTCTCTCTTTCCCTACTCTCTCTCCCCCTTGTCCTCTCTCTATAAAAATCAATAAACAAAAAAAAAAAATTGAAGACATCTGACTTCTCACCAAAACTACAAAGAACAGAACAAAATGAACAATACCTTTAAGTGTTAAAAGAAAAAAATGGACTTCTGGCCAAGATGGAGGCATAGGTAGATACACTGTCCTTCCTCACACAACCAAAAGAAGGACAACAACAAATTTAAAAACAAAACATAACCAGAACTGCCAGAAAATCAAACTGTATGGAAGTCCGACAAACAAGGAGTTAAAAAAGAAACATTCATCCAGACTGCTAAGAGGGCCAGAGACAGGCAGCTGAAGTGAAGAGGACATGCAGCCAGGTGGCAGCCGGCAGATTGGGTAGTCCCATATTTGTGTGCAGATAAACCAGGAGGAACAACTGGGGAGAGAGACAGAACACGTAACCCAGGGTTCCAACCCAGGGAAATAAAGCCTCCATACCTCTGATTGGAAAAACTTGTGGGGGCTGAAGTGGCGGGAGAAACTTCTAGTCTCACAAGAGAGTTCGTTGGAGAGACCCACAGGGCCCTAGAATGTATACAAACCCACCCAACCGGGAATCAGCACCAGAGGGGCCCAATTTGCTTGTGGGTAGCAGAGGAAGTGACTGAAAGCTGGCGGACAGCCAAGCAAGCAGCACTGATCCCATTCAGACCCCTGCCCCACATCCAGCACCACAGTGCAGAGTTGCCTCGCCCTGGCAAACACCTAAGGTTTCACCCCTTACAACATAATAGGCGCACGGAGACAGATGCACAGTTAGTGAAATAGCCAACCTAACAGATGCACAGTTCAAAACACTGCTAATCAGGATGTTCACAGAAATGGTTAAGTGTGGTCGCAAAATAGAGGAAGAACTGAAGGCTATGCAAAGTGAAATAAAGAGAAACATATGGAGAACCATCAATGAAGGCAAGGAAAACGAGACTCAAATCAACGATTTGAACCAGAAGGAAGAAATAACATACAACCAGAACAGAATGAAGAAACATGAATTCAAAAAGATGAGGAGAGGTTTAGGAACTTCCAGAACAACTTGAAATGTTCTAACATCCGAATCACAGAGGTGCTGAAGAGAAGAGGAAGAACAAGATATTGAAAACTTATTAAAAAAAATGAAGGAGAACTTCCCTAATCTGGCAAAGGAAATAGACTTCCAGGAAATTCAGAGTACCGAAGAATCTGGATCCAAGGAAGTACATACCAAGGCACATCATCATTACATTACCCAAGAGTAAAGATGATTAAAGATTAGGAGAGATTCTTAAAAGCAGCAAGAGAAGGAGACAGTTACCTACAAAGGAGTTCCCATAAGACTACCAGCTGATATCTGAAAAGAAACTTTACAGGCAAGAGGGAGCTGGAAAGAAGTATTCTAAGTCATGAAAGGCAATGACCTAGATGACTCTATCCAGCAAAGCTTTCATTTAGAATGGAAGGACAGACTGAGTGCTTCCCAGATAAGGTCAAGTTAAAGGAGTTCATCATCACCAAGTCCTAATTATATGAAATGTTCAAGAGGCTTATCTAAAAAAAAGATAAAAAATATGAACAGTAAAATAACAAACTCACAACTATCAACAACTTAAGCAAAAAAAAAAAAGCAAACTAAACAAACAACTAGAAGAGAAACAGAATCACAGAAATAGAGATCACATGGAGGGTTATCAGTTGGGACAGGGAGAGGTGAGTAGGAGAAAAGGTACAAAGAATAAGAAAGCATAAATGGTAGGTACAAAATAGACGGGGAGGTTAAGAATAGTATAGGAAATGGAAAAGCCAAAGAACTTTTATGTACAACAACCCAAGGACATGAACTAAGCGGGGGAATGCTGGTGGGAGGGGTGGTGCAGGGTGGAGGGGAATAAAGGGGAGAAAATAAATGGGACAACTATAATAGCATCATCAATAAAATATATTAAAAATGAATTTTTTAAAGATTTATTTATTTTTAGAGAGAGGAGAAGGGAAGGAGAAAGAGAAGGAGAGAAACTTCAATGTATGGTTGCCTGTCATCTGTCCCCCACTTGGGACCTGGCCCGCAACCCAGGCATGTGCCCTGACTGGGAATTGAACTGGCACCACTTTGGTTCACAGGCCCACATTCATAAAAATGAATTTTATAGTCAGCAAAAATACCCTTCAAAAACAAGGATGAAGTAGAGACATTTTCAGGGGAGCAAAAGCTGAGAGGAACAGACCTGCAGTATCAGGAACACTAAAGAGACATCATCAGGCCGGAAACCTGGGTCTGTAAGAAAGAATGGAGAATGCCTGAAATGGCAAATAAGCGTGTATCGGGTTGGACAAAAACTTCATTTAGTGTTTTCCGTACAATGGCTCTAGTAGTGCTTAGTTGTCTTTAACTTTGTTTAAAACAATTTTGTTAGATTTTATTGTGACAGCTGTCATTTCAGCACACACTTTTTTATTTTAATTGTTGTTCAAGTACAGTTTTCTGCCTTTTACTCCCATCCCAGCCCACTCCCCCAGTCCTCCCCCCCTCCCTCCCATTTCCATACCTCCCTCCCCGTTATTGTCCATGTGTCCTTTATACTAGTTCCTGCAAACCTTCCCCTTTTCCCCTGAAATGCCCTCCTCTCCCCTCTGGTCACTGTCAGCCTGCTCTCTATTTCAGTGTCTTTGGTTCTATTTTGCTTGTTTGTTTGTTTTGTTGTTTAGGTTCCTATTAAAGGTGAGATCATATGGTATTTATCTTTCACCACCTGGCTTATTTCACTTAGCATAATGCTCTCCAGTTCCATCCACAGCATGCATTTTTTTAAAAACTTAACAAAATTGGTGAATTTTTGTGCAGCCATTTTAATACTGAAGACGGAAGAAGATAGGCAACATTTTCAGCACATTATGCTTTATTATTTCAAGGAAGGTGAAAACACACCTGAAAAGCAACAACAACAAAAAAGATTTGTGCAGTATATGGAGAAGGTGCCATAACTGATCAAATGTGTCAAAAGTGTTCTGCAAAGTTTCTTGATAGTACTGACATTTTCGCAAAATAATTCTTTGCTGTGGGGCTGTCTTATGCGTTGGGAGATGTTGAGCAGCACCCTGGCCTCTTCCCACTAGAAGCCAATAGCAGTAGACAGCTGACATACTTGAACTACCTAAATCGACAAAGTTATTGGTGAAAATGAAAAATGTGTCTTTTATTTTACAGAAGAAATGTAATGGACCTTTTGGCCAACCCAATATAAAAGACTCCTTTCTTCCATAATTTACTGAAAAGACAACTGACTGTTTAAAGCAAAAGTACTAACTCTGTAAGAGGAATTTATGGCAGATGCAGAAGTAAAAGACAGGACAATGTACTCAGACATGGCAGCAGGCAAGTGGAACTGTCCTGTTTTAAGTTCATCACACCTGTGAAGTATGGACTGTGGGAGGCACGCTGTGACTCTAAAGAGATACTTTAATATTCTGGTTAGTCAAGACACAGACAGTTAGCCCTAGAGCAATAACAACAAAAATCAGGGGAGGGAATGAATGGAAAATAAATAGCAACATGATAGACTTAAACCAAACTATATAAAAATTACATTAACTGATCAGAACTTAACATCACCAACAGTAAGAAACGCTGCCATCGGGTACCCCCTGACACGATGCACTGAGAAAGACACAGCATCTCTTCCGTGGCATTCCCGCCCGAAATGCACAACCTCGGGCTACCCACGAGAAAACAGCGGACAAGTGGAGCTGAGGGGCCTCCATCATGCACACCTGCATGCGTCACGGTGACGGAAGACAGGTGACACTGAGGAAGTGTCACCGACCAGAGGAGACTAAGGACACCGACAACTAGATTTAATGTGTGACACTGAGCTGGATTGGCGGCCAGAGAAAGACATTAGGTGAAAGCTGGCGAAACTGAAACAAAATCTGTAAATTACTTAATACTGTTAACAGTGTTAACTTTCTGTCGTAAAATGTTAACATTAGGGGAAACCAAGCAAAGGGTATACATACAGGAGTTCTCTGCAACATTTCTAATGATTTTAAAATAAAAACTTAAAAGATGGTATTAAATGTAAACAGACTAGACATCCTAATTAACAAACAGAGATTGTCATATTAACCAAAACTTGGAATACTCAAATGTCCATCAGAAGCGAACAAGCAAACTGTAGCATGTTCACTCAATGCGACACTCTCCAGCAATGAAAAGAAACGAACTACTAATACCTCAACACCATGGAAAAATCTCACAGATGTTATGCTGAGCCAAAGAAGCTGGACAACAAAGAGCTAAGAGAAAGAAACTAAGAGTTCGGGTATAATTCTATTTATGTGAAATTCTAGAACAGATAAAACTAATCTAGAGTGACGTAAATCCAATGAGTAGGTGCCCGAGTTGGGGGCGGGAGAGTGGAATGCGGAGACTGTCAGAGGGGCCCGGGAAGTAGGCATATCTTGACTGGGGTTGTGGTTGCATGGGTGTGAAAACGTGTCCAAGTTTATTGTACTATACACTTACAGTGGTATTGCATGCAAGTTATACTTCAATCAAGTTGATTAAAAAGAAAAAACAAGGAACATCGCCACCATTTGGCCATGAGAAGAATACATGAAGTTCATGAGCTTTGACACTGCTGAGACCCCCTAACTCTCAAATGCAAACAGATTGTGGAAGCAAGTTCATGGTATTTTTCAGAAGCAAGCCTCCCAGGCTTTTAAGTATAGAAGTGAGACACCACTCGAGACCCTTCCTCAGTCCGTGGGCTGGCTTGCCGAGCACTGCGACAGTCTGGCTTGAAAGAAAATATTTAAAAGCTGTCTGGTAAGGTTTTGACCAGGATCCTCCTGATTTAGTTACAGTATAACAAACTATGTATTTGAAAATACAATATTATTGAGATCGGATTACTGTAGAACTGACATGTTTGTGTAGTTTATTAATACCATGTTTGAGTATGAAAATAACACCAACTCTATCCCTTCTTTCCAGACATAACCAAGCTTTTGATGAAGCCAGCAGAACTAGTCCCTAGAGACTGCACCATAGCATTTTTTGTTTTGTTTTTGGTGTGGTTGTTTAGAAACATAATTAAAGTGAACATTTGCTGGGTGCTTTCTGTGTGCAAGGCCCTGCTAAGTGCTTTCCGTGTGTTTCATTTAATCTTCACAAGGACCCCTAGAGGATTTTAACAGATGAGGAAACTGAGGTCAAGAGAGTTTGGGTAACTTGCCCAAAGTCACTTCTGGGTAGTGGTCACACTGCTGGTGAGTTTGGGGGCCAGGACTGAGCCAGCACCAACCGGGCTGCAGAACCTGATTTCTTAAGCACTGTGCATAAGAGATTTCACTTCCCCTTCCATGATAAAGGTGCCTGTGCTAATGTTACTGATATTTTATCTGTTCTAAGGCCAAGGCAGTAAACAGGAAAGTATAAAATGAGGGAGTGGGAAGCTTACACTCTAGTTATAGGATGTTTCTTCTTGAAACTTCTAGATACTATTTCACTTCGCCAGATAAGCTTCTATAAACTTTTCAAAAACTCTAGTAGAAAAAGAGAAATAAAAAGACAAGTGCCAGGCATGAATCAACACTGAGTCACCTGAGGCTGTGGTTTATCGGCGGGTTTAATAATTCTCTGGTCACGTATCTGTCCGCTCTTCACGTCCTGTGAGCACAGACGGTGCCCACATTGGTTATAAACCACTTTCGTGCACGCTGTCTCAATTAACCCTACAACAGCTCGGTGAGGTAGACAAGGCGAGGTGGTGCATTGTGAATGCATTTATAAATGAGGACAAGGAGTCTTGTCCAAGGTATATTTTGCCCAAGATCCCCGGTTACAGAGACAGTAACCCTAGACTTGCATTTCACAGAGACCACGGGGGTGGGGGGTGTGCCGGGAGCAGCCATCCTCTCGCACTGGGGTGCAGAGTCCATGGGACATCTGGTCTTTGCCTAGAGTTTCCTATTTCAGTTTTAACTCAGACAACAGATGCTCAAATGAAAGTGCCACTCTAAATACTCTATTTTGCAAGAGACCAGAAGTACATTTCCAAGGGAGCACTAAGGCAGGCTTCAGGAAAAGACAACAGGTCATCTCAGTAAACAGCAATCAATAACATTACTTCATTTCACCAAACTTCATATGCTGCCAATTGTAAAATACACCATTATTTTGTACCTAAAAAAGGAAAGTATTCCTAATTACACAACACACTGATTTTAAGATGAATCTTGACCTCAGATATGTTAAAACGTGTCTTAGTGTTGATGGAATATGGTGATGTAAGACCCATGGGGACTGTGACCATGGGAGTCACCACCTCATCAGTTTATCAGTGTTACTGAATGGTAACACACGCCAGCTGGTGGGACTGTGGGGAGGGGGGAACGAAGGTGAGTGAGTATCACTACTACCCTCCAGGAACCCTGCTCTCATACTGGGCCCTTCCTGGGAAATTCCAAGGGCCAGAAGCTGCTGAGCTTTTCACAATGCTTTAGTAAAAGTAGCCATCATACAAGTGAATTTCTGGGTCTCCTTTGTCCCCTCAATGTCAAAGAAACCAAATTATAAAACACTCAGTTCTTTAGGACCACACCCTGAGCAGCGTGGTATTTGGAGCATCAAGGTGACAGATTCCTGACACACTCATTTTTTTCAGTGCAGAGTTAAAGGAGGGAGCTAACACTGAGCACACACTATGTGCAGGAATCACTCTAATTTAAGTAAATGATAACAGTGAATTCTCAAAATAATCTTATGAGTTGGGCATTATTACTCCTGTTTGAAAGATGGAGAACTGAGAGCTGAGGAAAACTAAATAGCTGTAGGTTGTGTGTGGCTGAGTCAGGATTCAAACCCAAGTCCACGTGCCTCCACAGGCCATGTGCTTTCTACTGGGCAGGGGACAGAGAACATGGTGTGCGAAGGGTTTTAAAAGCCTGGGACACGTGCTAGACTAAACCAAAGTCTAGAGGGCTAATGTTTTACTTAAATTCATAGTAAATAACAAAGCCCCTTAAGCTATAGGACACCTCACTCAATTTAGTCACCAATGGCTATTCGCTGCTCTGAGGTGACTCCTTGGTACAGCCCTCACTACATGTAGGGACTCACCTAAGATCTACCTGAGAAGACAGCTTAACCAGCCACAGAGGTAGCAGTGAAGATAAAATATGAACTACAATATAAAACACAGTGTGCAAAGGGCCATCACAATGAGCGTCCTTAGAACTATGACCATCCATTGGGAAGCCAACTCCCAGCCACAGAGAGATCATTCTGACAGAGATGATCAGGGAGGTTGTGCCTGAGCTGCACCTTGAAGAATAGGTATGTATGAATAGGGAGAAAGGAAGAGGAAGGGATTCTGAAAGGAGTAAATGCATGAGTCATCATTAGGAGCAGGACTCTTGGTTTGGCTGCAATATAGAGAATCAGTAGGAGAGGAGTCTCCAAAGGCTGATTAGGTTAATATTTGGAAGAAGACTTTCAGTCAAGATGGAGGCACAGGTAGACATGCTTCGCCTCCTTGTTAAACCACAGAGAGAATTACAATTATTTCTTAAAACAAGTAAGAAGCAGAACCATCAGAAAATCAAGCTGCATGGGCCTCCAAACACCAAGGATTTAAAGAAGCCATATTCATGAAGACGGGTAGGAAGGGTGAGAGACAGGCAGAGAAGCACAGAGACTCAGTGTGGTGCAGAGAGGTGGCAGAGACAGCAGCAGAATATGTGGTCGCCACGTTCAAGTGTGACAGATAAAAATCAGGAGGAATACTTTGAAAGTGATCAATCCCAACCCCAGGCCAGACCACACGGGCCAGGGTTCTGGCACTGGGAAGATGAATCTCGATAACTTCTGGCTGTAAAAACTAGTGGGGGTTGAGGCATGGAAGAAAATGTCAGATTTTCAGGAGAGTTCATTTAAAGGGTCTGTACAGACTTAGAACATATGCAGACCCACTCACTCTGGGATTCACCACCAAAGCAACAGCTAGAAGAGCATCAGCTGCATATGGGAAGTGGATGAAGTAACTGGAAATGGGGCGAGTGCCAGGCAAACCTCCAAACGCCAAGCAGTGGCATTGTCCCCTCTCTGAGCCCTCACCTCACACACAGCCACAAAGCAGTGAAGCCACCTGCCCTGACCAAGCAATTACCTAAGGCTACACCCCACACAATTTACAGGTGCCCTTTACAGGGAGTCAAAGCAGCTCCACCTAATACACAGAAACAAACACAGGGGGGCTGCCAAATTGAGGAGAAAAAGAAACATGGCCCAAATGAAAGAACAGAACAAAACTCCAGGAAAAGAACTAAACAAAAAGGAGATAGCCAACCTATCAGATGCAGAGTTCAAAGCATTGGTGATCAGGATGCTCAAAGAACTCATTGAGTGCAGCAACAGCATAAGGGAAGAAATGAAGTTACACTAAGTGAAATAAAGAAAAATCTACAGGGAACCAACAGTGGAGAGGATGAAGCCAAGAATCAAATCAATGATTTGGAGTACAAGGAAGAAAAGTATTCAATCAGAACAACAGAGTGGGTGGGCTGGATTGGGAGTAAAGGGGAGAAAACTATATTTGAACAATGATTAAAATAAAAATTAAAAAAAAAGAACAACAGGAAGGAAAAAAGAATTTAAAAAAATGAGGATAAACTTAGGAACCTCTGGGACAACTTTAAATGTACCAATAATCAAATCACAGGGATGTGAGAAGAAGAGGAAGAGCAAAACATTGAAAACTTATTTGAAAAATAATGGAAGAAAACTTCTCTATTTCGGTGAAGGAAATAGACATACAAGTCCAGGAAGTACAGAGAGTCCCAAACAAGTTGGACCCAAAGAGGATCACACCAAGACACATCATAATAAAAATGCCAAAGGTTAAAGATAAAGAAAGACTCTTAAAAGCAGCAAGAGAAAAGGAGACAGTTACCTACAAAGGAGTTCCCACAAGACTGTCGGCTCATTTCTCAAAAGAAACTTTGCAGGCAAGAAGGGGCTGGAAAGAAGTATTCAAAGTCATGAAAGGCAAGGACCTACACCCAAGATGACTCTATCCAGCAAAGCTATCATTTAGAATGGAAGGGTGGATAAAGTACTTCCCAGACAAAGTAAAAGCTAAAGAAATTCATCATCACCAAGCCCTTACTATATGAAATGTTAAAGGGATTTATTTAAGAAAAGAAGAAGATCAAATCTATGAACATCAAAAGGGCAACAATTCACAATGATCAACAACTGAATCTAAAAAAAGCAAACTAAGCAAACAACCAGAACGGGAACAGAATCACAGATATGGAGATCATTTGGAGGGTTATCAGCTGGGAGGGGGAAGACGGAGAATGGGGGAAAGGGTGCAGTGATTAAGAAGCATAAATGGTAGGTATGAAATAGATGGGGGATGTTAAGAGTAGTATAGAAGACGGGACTTGGCTGGCGTAGCTCCGTGGATTGAGTGCAGGCCTGCAAACCAAAGGGTTGCTGGTTCGATTCCCAGTCTAGGGCACATGCCTGGGTTGCAGGCCAGGTCCCTGGTCGGAGGCTCATGAGAAGCAACCACACACTGATGTTTCCCTCCCTCTCTTTCCCCTTCCCTTCCCCTCTCTAAAAATAGATAAATAAAATCTTAAAAAAAAAAAAAGAGTAGTATAGGAGATGGAAAAACCCAAGAACTTATATGCATGACCCATAGACATGAACAGTGGTGTGGGGATTGCTGGAGGGAAGGAGGGTACAGTATGGAGGGGGCAAAGGGAGAAAAACTGGGACAACTGTAATAGTATAATCAATAAAATATATTTAAAAAAGGATTTGGATGGATACTGAATGCAAGAGTAAATATATCACATGAATTCAGCAGGGAAATGAGGAGTCACTCAAGCATTCTGAGCAGGAGGGGGACCAAGGTCAGCAGAAGGGGGACCAAGATGACCTGTGATTCCTCTGAGAGCAGAAGAGAGAAGTCCTGTGGGGAGTGGGCCAGAGACAAGCAGCTGGTGAGAGAGCTGGGGCCAAAATTCACATCTGATGTGTAAGGGCACACTTGTATAGCAGCACAGAAATAGGATGACAACTTCATAGCAATCCCAAAAGATTTAGGGGAAAAGAAAATAAGGAAAGATTGTCAGGATAAAATAGAGACACTTTAGAACAGTAGTCCTTAACAAGGGCAATTTGGCCTCCAGTGGGATATTTGGCAATGTCTAGTGACTTTCTGGCTATCATCACTGGTAGGCGGGTACTACTGGCATCTAATGGGTAAAGGTCAGGAATTTGGCTACATGCATAGGATAACCTCCTACAACAAAGAATTATTGGGTCCCAAGTAATAAATAGTGCCGAGGTTTAGAAACAGAGTCTTAGAACCATCAGGAAACAAAAGTGGTAAAGATATATTCACCATGCGGCTCATGAACCATAAAGGGAAAGAAACCAGTGGGACTGCTCTGCCTAGATGTCAAAAACTTACCACACTGTTCATTCATTCCTTTAATCTACAATTTTATGCACCTGCTGTTCACCAGACCCTATAGACACTGAAGATTACCATCTTTATGACCATCCAGAAGGCAGACAAGCATGTAAGAAACATACACGTGGCCCTGAATGGTGTGGGTCAGTGGGTTGGACATTGTCCCACAAACCAAAAAGTCACTGGCTCCATTCCCAGTGGGGTACATGCCTGGGTTGCCAGCCGGGTCCCTGGTTGGGGGTGTCCAAGAGGCACCGATTAATGTTTCTCTCCCTCTCTTTCTCCTTCCCTTCTCCTCTCTCTAAAAATAGATAAATATTTTTTTTGGACTTTTGACCACAATTTGACCTTTTCATAAGATAGACAGGTTGTGGCTCCTTGCACAACCAAAAGAAGGACAACAAATTTAAAAACAAGAAACAACTACAACTGCAGAAAATCAAAATGTATGGAAGTCCGACAACCAAGCAGTTAAAGGAGAAACAGTATTACATGAAATGTTAAAGGGACTTATCTAAGAAAAAGAAGACAATCAAAACTATAAACAGTAAAATGACAACAAACTCACAACTATCAACAACTGAACCTAAAAAACAAAAACTAAGCAAACAACTAGAACAGGAACAGAACCACAGAAAGGGAGATCACATGGAGGGTTAGCAACAGGGGAGTGGGAGGAAGGTGGGGGGGGAAGGTACAGAGAGTAAGTAGCATAGGTGGTAGGTAGAAAATAGGGGGAGGGCAAGAATAGTGTGGGAAATGGAGAAACCAAAGAACTCATATGTACGAGCCATGGACATGAACTAAGGCGGGGAATGATGGTGGGAGGGGGGTGCAGGGTGGAGGGGAATAAAGTGGAGAAAAAAATGGGACAACTGTAATAGCCTGATCAATAAAATATGCTTAAAAACAAACATAAAACAGTATTTTTTAAAGAAACACATGTTTGACAGCGCACATGTGCTTGCACACAGATGTGTAGAAAGACTAAAGTGGAATGCAACGAAGTATTATCAATGATGATCTCTGACTTGGGGTAATTTTGATTTTCCTTCATATTTTTCAATGAAAATATGAATGAATTGAAAAATGGAAAAAAAATAGTGATTTTCAGTGAATGTGTCTTAATTTCAACAGTTAAATAAGCAGAGGTATGTAACTGGCCATACGTCCTCACCAGCTGCCCAACCTCTACAGGCCGGTGAGGCGGAGGGCAAGGACAGGGAGCTCACAGACCGGAGGACAGTCAACCCCTCTACCATTAGACTGTCCCTGCTGACACACAGACCCCGTCACCCATTCGCGTAATTCCTTCACCCACTACGTGCCAGGCACTGTTCCATGTGCTCCAGATACGACAGTGAAAACAGACAAAAATCCCTACCCTCTTCGTGTTTATATTCTAGTAAGAGGAAGCAGACAAGAGAGCAAGTAAAATATATAAAATATGTTCAATGGAGAAAAATAAAGCGGAGAAGAGGGCTTGGGAACAGGTAGGAAGGAGGGCTGCGGCTTGTACAGGGGAGTCACAGAAGGCCTTGCTGGGAGGACCCTTGAGGAAAGGCCTGAGAAGGGGCCAGAAGAGGCGGGGAGGGCAGAGGAACAACCAGCTGCGAACCGGCGGCAGACGCATGCCTGTGAGCTCGCAGACGCAGACGAGCAAGTGGCCAGCCTGCTAGACTGGCAAGAAGGACAGGCTCGATGAGGCTACGGAGGGAAGCGGCGGTCAGATCATCCAGGTTCATGAGCTCTCCAAAGACTCTGCCTGTATCCCGTGTGGGACTGAAGGCCATCAGAGGGCTCTGATGGAAAAAGCGGCCTGACAGATTTCAACAGAATCGCTGCGGCTGACTAAAGCAGGGAGACCAGTCAGGAGGCCGTTACTGTAATTCAGGAGGGAGTTTCTGGTAGAATGAGCCAGGAGGAGAAGGGAGGGGTGGGCGAGGGGAGAAGCGGCCAGGGCTCTGAGTGTCTTCTGAAAGTAGACTTAGCAAGATTCACTGATGGACTGGATGTGGGTGGTGCAGGGAAGGAGGGAGGGAGACTGCAGGGCTTACAGCATAAGCAACTAGAAGGATGAAACAGAAAACACTGTGCAAAGAGCAGGTTTCAGGGGAAAGGTCGGAAGGTGAGGCTGGGACACCTTGCAGCTCTCCTGCAGAAGGTGCTGCTTAAGTCACCTGAAGGACCAGGGAGAGGAGCAGGCAGGAGAGGAAAATGTGCGATTAGTGACATGTGGGCGGTGTTTACAGCCCTCAGAGTGTATTAGAGAAGAGAAGAACAGGAAAGCCGCTGCCAGCGAGGGGGAAGGGAGACCAGGGGAGTGAGGTGTCCCAGAAGCCGCGGAAGAACACGCATCAAAAAGGGGGCAGAATGGAGCCCTTCTCCTAATAGTTCTTCTCATGTTATATTCAACCAGGCTTTACTGGATACTCATGCTGGGGCCTCCAGGGACCAAAGAGATGAGTTCCAGTGACTTCTAGATGGTGCCAGACGTCTGAAAGGACACCTGGCAGGTAGATGGCTGTGCCTGGGGCTCAAGGCACGGGGAGTGAAGCACTGGGGGTCCTGCCTGTCTCTCACTGGCCCTGCACATGTGCAGACTCTCCTGTTGGCCATGGCAGCACAGAGGGACGCTCCAGGTCCCACCAGAGCAGCAGCCAAGGGTCCAGCCTGAGCCACGGGTCACTCTGAGAGTGTTCAAGGGAAAAGGGAATGTCCCATTTTTTCCTTCCCTTCATGACAGCCAGCCCTGAACATTTGTCCTTTCCCATCACTGGTCACTCCCCAAACTGGGACCCTCTATTAATGATCAAAATGATATCTGCGCCTGACTGGAGACCATGGGTGTGCATGAGAGTCACTCCCTTCGAGGCTGGCGAGCACGTGCTGACACAGCAATGGGTGTGCTGTGACCGTCCCGTCTAAAGCAGCTTATGTCTTAAGACACAGAGCAAGTCCCGGGAGGGGCCAGGGCACCCTCACCACCCTGCCACCGCGCCCATCAGCAGTGCAGCGGGAGCAGACACTGCAGCCCCACACGCCCTGCGCCTGGTGCAGGCTGCGCAGACAGGCACCCTCGCCACCCTCACTAGCTCGCAGCAGTCACAGGAGAGAAGCGTCCAGTTTCTATCTGCATTTCACAAGTGAGGGGACTGAGGCACTGAGAAGCCAGGTCACCTGCCCTGGCTAAGGTCTATACCTGGCTGCTGCGTGCTGGGATTCACACCAGCACCTGACTCTAAAGCTCTGGTCTCTACTGTTTTAGCTTTCTATGGCCTCTGGTCTCTGGGATTGTCCTGATAGTATAATCTAGAAACCTCCTCCCATTCACCAGCTCCTGCTTTGAATGTGATGTGGCATTTTCTAGGTCAATACTTATATACAAAATCTCTTTAAAGGTTTGATTACCCCAAACAAGATTAGTATGAAGTATTTAGTTATTCACTGCTCAAATTTTCCCAGGAGAAACCCCTTGATGAATATGGTAAGATATACAATCTTAGAGATGAGTTTAGGAAGGAACTCACTGCCCTCCATGCCCCTACAGCAATGGGAACCAGCCACCCCCCCCCCCCCACCAGGAGTCCACCAGGAAGAGAAATGGGCGGGGGTACACGAGCCCTGGTTCAGGCAGTGGAGAGCCGCAAGTGCAGGCCACCTGGCAGTGACAGGCCATGTCCCCAAGGCTGCTCTGCTGGGGACTGCTCTGCACTCGTCCCTGCAAAGTCCAGCTCCCCTCTGAGGGCAGAGGAAGGCTCAGCAGCAAGCAGTACTACCTTGGGTTACTGTTAGTATAGTTCTGTTAGCATATTTTTTGCTCCCCCAGCAGGACTCAGAGCAAATCTACTGACTGAACATTTCAGATAATTCCAAAGTGACCTTTGGGGTCTCGAGTTTGTAAACTAAGAACTTTTAATCCACTGCCTTTTCCAACTTAAGCCTAGCTATAATTTTCCAGACCTCAGGAAATCCACTCTTGACCCTTTATCAATTAGTCAGACAAGACTAACCTTTGAAAAGTGAGTATTTCTGGACTCAAGGAAGCTGTAGAGAAGAGAAGACTGGAAACTTGTTCAAGAACAACTCTGGGTGCCTCCCCCCAGCACTCAGGCAGCAGCTCTGGAGTCACCCGAAGCTGGAGACAGAGCCTCCCGGGAATCCTCGGGAGGCTGGCTAACCACAGGGCCCCTGCTGGGCCAGAGCCCAAAGCCAGGAGCACAACCTGAGCCTCCAGCTCCACCACAGACCCTGCCTGCAAGACCACGATTTCTGAAACAGTAACTCTATGAAAGCAGCTCGGCTGGAGCCACCCCTCCGCCCCTCCACCTCTCTGGTGGGAACCACCTCCTTTGACTGGCTGCTTCCCCACCCCCAGGCCTGGTTCACAGCAGAGGGATTTCCAAAACTGAGCCAGCTAAAGCTATTTAAAACAAGAGAATGTGAGCAATGGAAGGGGCCTCTAGTCTAGTTTCATGCAACACCCTCACTTCACAGAAGAGATAACTGAGACCCCATGGAGAAGCTATAATATGCCCCCCACCCTCCGCACTTTTCCCGCATTGCCCACTCCCCTACCCCTGCAAGCCTACCCAGCAAAACCTCAAGAGAAGATGGTGATGCAAAGAAGAGGACATAAGGAAGGGCTAGGTTCTGTGGGGGTTTGGGAGTACAAAAAGGAATTCTCGGAAAACGCACTGTTGGCAGCACTGGACTTGCTCAGAGGGGACCCCAGGGCCCAGGCTGGGCTGGGCAATGATGACAGTTCGCCAGGCAGCCTGCCTGGGCCTAAGCTTCCTGAACCCTCGTGCATGGCGTTTGGAGGGGTCAGGGGAGAGTCTTCCCCCAGTACCAGCCAGGTGCCAAATCACCCAGGAGGAGGAAGAGTTGGGAAGAAAGCCACACGGGTGGAGAAGCAAGGAGGAGAGGGACCAACTTTAGAAAGTCTGGAAGAGGATTCCTGCAGCGAGAAAGAAAAGGCCCAACTGCAACCACAGGGGCCAAGACATCAGGAATTGCAGCCCCGGGAGCCAGCCTGTGGCCAGATGGCCAGCCAGTGGGTCAACTAGGCTGGAGGGGTGGAGGTTTAAATTTAGCAGCTAAACAGAACTGCTGGGTGGAGAGGCCCTGGTAGAAGCAGGGCAATCACCTGCTCTTTTCACTGCAGGGAAAGTAGGGCCAGAACTGTAGCCCGAAAACAGCAGGTCTGCTTCCCAGGTCCCACCAACGGGCTGCAGGGCAGTGAACACGGTGCTCCTCAAAGATGGGCATAAGTTATTTTTACTTTAGCAAGTGGCTCAGTTGCTCAGATTAAAAGCTGTCAGGTCTTTTCATCTTTATCACAGTATTTGTTCCCAACCCCTCTGCTGGATTTCCTCTGGACTCCTGGATACAATTTGAAGATACTCCATAGAAAACTGGCCAGGGATGCCCTGAGGTGAGAGCGAAGAGCCTCCATATTCTCTCCTCACTTGGGGAGTTTTATACCTATTGTTCTTAGGAACCTTGAGAGGCCTGAAGGAGTGACAAACATCACCACCACCACCACCACCGATTGTGAGGGCTGCATTCAGGTGTGGGGCTGGAACAAAGGCGGAGTCTGAAGACTTGTTAAGAAGATTAGGAAACAAATGACAGGCAGTTTGAAAGGGCTCTAGGGAGAACAAAATCAGAACGGCCAACAGAAAAGCTTTTGTGGACACATTGGATTTTATTTCAGAGAAGGCAAGAAGTATAACTTCACATAAAAATGTCCTCTCCCGCCAGAGGTGCCCAGCCATGGCAATCCAGAAACCAGCAGGACTGTCCCAGGAGGTAAAATCAGAGCAGACTAGCCTGGTCTTCTGCCCTCCTGGAGAAGTGCAAATGAAAACATTTTTCAGCTGTCACTACAGCAAGAGAAAGGTGAAATGCCCAGGTGAAGACAATCCAGGGTTTTTTCACCTCACAGCATATGGCTCCCAGCAAGTTGGCAATATCTCTCTACCTTAAACTTTTGGGATAGAAAACTTTTTAGAAAAGGGTTGTTTCAAGCCAATAAGACACCCTTGGAGCTAGTACAATCACCAAATGTACTACAGAGAGGACTGGTTTTAGACACCCTGAGTAAACACTCCCCCTCTCACACACACACACCCTTCCTCACATACTCATACTCAAATACAGAAGAAATCAGGGCCTGGGAAAGTAGGAAATTCATGGATGGAAAGGGCCAGCAAGCTCCTCCAAGGCTGGCTCCTGCTCCCCTGGCAGGCAGACCCCATACACCCTCCGTCTGATTTTCTTTAGGAAAAGAAGGGGGCTGTTGCTCTTGGCTGCCCTTAGCTATTTATTCACATATTGTCTCTTTAGGTCCCTTTGCTCCACTCCCTCCTGCCCTGGTGCTGGCTCCAGCTGCGCGCTGCAGTGGGGGACACCTAGCTTTAAGCCTGCCTTCTCGCCTGGGCTCCTGGGCCTGCCTGCACCGTGAGAGCCCAGCTGCACTGCTCCTCTCACAACTGGGCAGAGATCTCAGCACTGCCTTTCCTCCACAGGAGCCCTGCAAACAAGTCCCGCTATTTATAACCACAGACCTGTTGTGTCACAGAGACAACACTGCTTTGAAATGGAGGAAAACCACCACTCAGCATTTCACCTCCCGAAGTTGGTGTATTTGCCAGGACCTGCATGTATGTGTGCCTGGACAGGTGTGTGGGCACACACCGGGGCCGGCACCCACTCGCCCATGCCTGAGACTGGCAGTCCGGCCCCACCACTGAACCAGAGACGGACAGGAGCAGCTGGCACCAGGAAAGGGTCATCAGGCTTTCTGAGGGTGTGTGTGCCCACTGCTCCCAGGGCCCCGTGGTACCGTAGGGCCGGCCACAGAAGAGGTCCCCCTAAGCTCCTACCCTTGTGCATTCACAAATGCTGACGTGTAGCCAGGAGTGTGGCCCTGTCCTACTGACCCAGAGGTCTCTGCACCCACACTGATGGCACAACACAGATGTCCCATCACAGCTCCATCAAGTGAGCACATTCTCGGTGACTAGAGCAGTTCGGGGGACTGGTAACGGGATCCTGAGCCTTTCTCCTCCGGGTACCAGGCTGAAACTCTGACCAAAGTGATAGTAACTGAAAGCTGGTGCCAGTGTGGCCCCCTAGCAAAAGCACTGAAGAAGGCAGGGTGGGTGAGGATGGGGAGTAAATCAACCCATTCAGAGCTGGGAACCCCTCCCGCAGGAATGAGCAACCTCAGTTTTTCTCTCCGTAAACAGCACCAATCAAGCCTCAAGAAAACTGAACGACATCTCACAGCGATTTCATGATGAAAATATCCAGGAAATCTGGCTCTGATTGAAGTGCATGGCCACATACACAGGAGGACCAGCGAGAAGATGGAGACAGAGGTCACTTCCCCCTTTTCCCAGGGCAGGGATACATGAGCATAAGGAGCAGAAGGACAATGAAAGAAAGCTGAAACCTCAGACCACCACTCAGAGCTTGACCTGCTCAGCGCTCAGGCCGGAATTCAGGCACCAAACTAACGCTGCCTCGGGGTCTAAAATAATCCAGATGTAGCCCTCGCCCAGTCTGGCTGATGCGGGCGCAGACTGCAGGCAGAGCGTTCCAGCTGGGCCGGACTACGCCAGGAGAAGTGAGCGAGGAGATCAGAGGGGCTCACACTTCTCGCACAGGCGCAGGCAGGGCCCCAGGGATGACCCCCCGTGCACGCCGACGACGGGCCGCACCTCCGCGGCCACCTCCCTGGACATCCAACCCTCGGGAATGAGAGCCACAGGCGCCCGAGCTGCTAGGGAGGGCGAGAAAACTCTACCCTAGCTGCCCGCGCCCGGCGCCCGGCCAGCACTCGGGCGGGAGGCGGCAAGCGGCCGCAGCTTTGTTCGAGGCCTGGGACAGGGTTCCTCTTCCCTTTCCACGTTCCCTACCCCCACCTGACGGGGCTCGGCCGGCGCTGCACATCCCACTACCAGCCGCTGCACCGGGTCTCGTCGCGGAGGGCAGGGTCCCGCTCCCCGGACCCCTGGTCCCTCCAAGCTCCCGGGGGCTGAACTCCCGTGGCCGCCGAGGGGGCGGGAACCGAGAGCTCTAGGAAGTTTCGGAGGCGGGAGCCGAGGAGGGGCGTCTCCAGGCAGCAGAGCTAGGGGCTGGGGGCCCGGGGCCGGGGGCTCCCCTTTCCCTCAGCGGGAAGCGGGCACTTACCTGCAAGTCCCGCCGCTCGTCAGGCTCGCGGGCTCTGGCTCCTCCAGCGACGGCTGCGCCGGGCTGTCCGTCCGGGCGCCGCGGCGAGTGGGGGCCGGTCCTCTCAGCGCGCGGGCCGCTCGGGCCGCCGCACCGGACTCTGCATCCGCGCCCGGCGCACCGCGCTCCGGGATCCCGCCGAAGCGTCTGCTGGAGCTGGGGCGCTGGGGCAGCCCCCGCGGGAGGCGCGTTGCCCGCCCGGGCGGCTGCAGCACTGGGAGCCCCGCTCGCTCCTGCCGCGGGGAGATCGGCACCGGGACCCTGCACTCGGTTGGCTGCGAAGTCGGGTGCGGAGACCGCGCCGCAATGAAGGGAGGCCTTGCGTCCCGGGCACCGGCTCCGGCCCCGCCGTCGGTCGTCGCTGGACTGCACCCTCTACTCTGGAGCCGGAACCCCAAGAAGTTTCGACCAAGTCGGCTGCGGACGGGCGGCGGCCGCGGCTCGGCTGGGAGTGCGGGGCGGGCGCCGGGCGAGCGGATCCCGGGCCCGCGCCTCCGCCCCCGCCCCGCCCCCGCGCCTCCTTTCCGCCCCCGGCCGCTGCGCGGCCCGCTCGCTCCTTCCCACCCGCCTGCCCGAGACCCCCCCCCCGCCCCTCCCAGGGCTCCTCCCCGGCGCTGGGACCGTGACCTCCGCACCTGCCCGCCGCCCAGCGGATACAACCTCTTCCTGGGCCTCCGGGCTGAGTGGCCCAAGCCCTGCTTGGGGTACGGTGGGGAGCTCCGCCCGGAGCCCCACGGCCCAACCCCATCCCAGGCCGGGGCACCCCATGCCTCCTGCTCCCGGAACTCGACCCGGTGCGCCGAGTGAACCCGTGGGCGCCCGGCGCTGGCATCTCAGGGGCTGCAGAGCAAGAGGCTCTGAGAGGGGAGAGAGTTACAACAGTACCTCTTATATTTACATCAAGCTCTCGTACGCACTTTATCCTCCTTTGAATCCCCCCAAAGCAGTAGAATGTGATTTGCTATTTCCTCTTTACCAACCCAAGACATTCTTCTCCCGGCCCTGGACCTTTTCCCACAGCACCCAATAGAGAGATCTCTGGGACAGGACATTTGATGGGAGTGGGGTGGCACACCAAGAAAAACGTTCCCCGTGCATTCTCTCATCACTTCTGTGGCAGCTGTAGGGTTGAGTTATTGACCTGACTTTTTAAATGTGGAAACCAAAGCCCAGAAAAGTGGCCCCATAGTTGCTTGAAAATATCACTAGTCCATGTTTTAGCCTTAACTCAGACCAAAGTTTAAATACCGTTTTTGAAGTTTCCAAGTCCTGTTTAGTGGTTGCCTTATAAGACCCTTGGGTGACCTGCCAAGCGGGAGTTAGCCAAGATCTGTGCGATGCAGGAGTGCCCCCCAACCCCCCCGCCCCCCCCCACCCCGGCTTCCGGACCTGCTCCGAACTCTGCTAACAGGACGCCAACCCAGAGTAGCCGGTGTTGTCTGAGGCCTGCCTTCCAAACGCCTTTTCTTCTGCAGTTTGAAACCCACCTCTTCCCTGCCTGAGTAGGAGGCTGCCCTGCTAAAGAAATTGCCTTTGAATGCAGTATTGTGGGGGGGGGGGCACAATAGAAATAATCCTAGGTTTTGCCTTTTCTTAATTAGTAACCAAACAAGGCACAGCCTTCTCTTTTCGGAGAGTGAGGGGGAAAGGGACGAGGAAGCCACCACATTGGGTTGGCAATAAGGAGCTATTGTCCTCCGGTTTTTACAATAAGGAAACTACAAGCTGTTTTAGCAAATACCAGACTAATTAGAGGGAAAAGCTTCCTTGGAATCGTGCTAGCTTGGGCCGGAGGTGCACTATGACTTTCTCACCTCGCAGTGAATGGGGTTTATGAGCCCTGGTCCAGAAACCTTAAATGAATGGTCTATAATTGCCACGGGTTTGGGGGGGGGGGCTGCTTTCACCTGGGGGAACTAGTTCAAGGCTTTTTCTCTGGGGACAGATGGGGCAGGGAGAGGAGCTGGTCTAAAGCAGGCATAAAAACTTTGAATCCACTTTGTCAAATTAAAAATATGTGCACTTCCTCTTCTCAGAATAAAGTTTGGGCTCTGAGGTCAGAGACTTTGTGGGAGGTCAGGGAAGGCCTTGTCCAGGAGGCCCCAGTCTCTCCGGAATGCAACCTGGGAGCATTTGGGCATTCACTCCACACACATTTGTGGAGCCCCAATCACACAGAGATGACTGGGACCAGTTCCCATCCGAAGGAGTAGGGCTGGTGCCAAAAGCAGGCCTGGCTACAAAAGCCAGTTCTCGAGAGGCAGATGATGATGTAAATAAAGTAAAGTGGTTTATTTGCAGATGCCAGCCATTTGGAAGACAGGGGACTCATGTCTCAAAGGCCATCTCTACCTCTTGGAGGAGGCAAAGGTCTTCATAAGGAGGGAGAGGGGAACAGACAGATCAAGGGTGGGGGTTGTGAAGTCCTCTACGTGCGGAGGAGCACAGTGCATACTGATAAGGCAAGTAATGGTCCGGTGTGCATCATCCTGGATTAGTCATCCCGGCCTCACTTCATCCCGACTTTCCGTCATTCTGGATCCATGGTTGAAAATCAGCAAATCTGGAGCTGGGGTGCCTGAAGGTCAGGGTCTGTATCTTTTGAAGTCAGTTCCTAGGATTCTTATACAAACATGCTGTTTATCTACAAGCTACAAATTAGTCAGAGTCAGCACTTAGGGAAACAATGTCAAAAGAATGGTGGGGTGGGTTACAAAATCCCCGTTACAATTTGCCACTATCATATTGGGATGGGGAACAAATTTCTTGTTTGGGGCCTAGAAGGAGCACAAGAAGGGACAACTTTGCTTGGTTTCCAGCTGACAACCTGGGAAGAGAGCAGGTGACAGAAGACAGAAATCCCAGCTGAGTATCCTACATGTAGCCCTGCACCTCCCACCATCTCCATCCAAGATGAGTCAAAACCTGTGGCCCAGGAAGGGAGACTACAGTGCCCCCCAGAAAGGAGCTTGTGGCTGAGCAGCTGGAGAAACATTCAAATGAGGAGCCCTGGGCCTGCTTCCCAAGGGAAGTGGTGAGCGCCCTGCTGCTTGAGTCACTGAGCTGCTGGGGAGTCCGCAGCCACCCCTGGAGGCAAACACTGCCGGGAACAAGAGAGATCTCACCATGTTTTGTCTGTGATTGCTGGGTGGGGTCTCTTGCCTTCTCCCCTCAATAAAACATATCCTGACTTGGCATTTGTGGCTGAAACAAAAGAAAGGAAAAACACGTATTTGGACATACGGAAATTTGTGATGATTTCTGTTCTATTTTTCGGAGACACTGTTCCCCCTCCCTGGTCATGCTTTCCCAGCCACCAGCCACACTCAGAGGTCTCTTCCAAGCCAAAATGCCTAATGAAGATCCTGCCAGAGTCAGAGGGAAGCCAGCCTCCTCCATCTCCTGAGCTCTCTACGGCCTTCCTATGGAGTAGGCACATCTAGCACTGCCCTCCCACCCTGGGGCTGTGCGTGTTTAGGGTGACTGTTCCCTTTCCTAGCCCAACAGCAGGAGGAAGAGCTCCGGGTGGCCCTGCTGTTCCTGCTGCTGCTGGTGGCCAGAGGAAACCAGCCCTGTTTCAGGACAGTCCTCCATTCTGCTCCAGGTGGCTTTGCTGGTCCTTTTCAAAGGGGTTACTTGGGGTGCACAGAAAATTTCCTGGAGGAACCAGCTGGATGCACCTTTGAAGCCCAGGATAAGGTGGAGAGGCAAAGCTAATAACCTTTATCCCCAAATAATCACCTTTTAGCCCAACAGTCACTTTACCTCTGTTGCCTGTGTTATTCAGTGTTCATTTCATGCTGGTTCTCTAGATGTTTTTCTAAAAACAAGGGTTTCAAAAACTGATAGATTCTGACCCAAATGTCCACACCCTGTCCATGGATTACTCCCACAGACTCCCAATAGCTGAGACAATTTGAAACACCTGAATGAGGGGAATTCTAAGAGCTGAAAGCACAGGGTTGATAAGAAGGAAACTCTGCAGCTGACTTGTAGGGAAAAATGTTGGCACCTGGAATCCAGCAGCTGAAGGAATCTGTACAAAGGTGGAAGAAGGGCTGAACTGCTGACAGTCTTAACACCTGAGACGTGCAGAGAACTTAACAGATTATAAACTGCTTTTACATGTTTAGCTTAATCGAGGTCCATCAAATGAGAACAGTCCTGCTCATCTCCCTGGAAGCTCTGCTCTGACCAATTCTCCCCCAAAGAGAGGCAGCCACCCTCCATGGAGGAGGTCTAGCATGGTCACTGAGCAAGTGGCTCTGGACCAGCCCACCAGGAACCCAGACTTGCTCCCTTACAGATCTTGGGCAAGACACTGATCTCCCTAAGGCTCAGTTTCCTCATCTCAAAAGGCAGTGGTGGTAAGACAGCCTTCCTTGTGGGAATGTGGAAATTAAATAGGACAGTCCAGATAAAGAAACCAAGAACTGTGTCTTCCATACAGTAAGCACTCAGTAGATGTTAACAATGGTATGATAATTATTAAATAGACATGACCTGGTTCTCCATTTTGACAGTCTGATGTTACTCTCAGTCCTTGAACTCCCAGATTTTAACCCCATTTTTTCTTCTAAGAGAAGGCAGAATCCAAAATAGTTCCTTGAATGAGTCACAGCTTTACAAATGTCTAGGTGGAAGCAGTTGAGTGCTGGCAAATCCAGGGGTCCCAGCTGGCTGCTGGGAGGGTCCGTCATCCCGACAGCGCCACCTGCTGAGGTCCCATAAAGAGAGAGTGGGTAGTTCTGGTGTGGCCCTGATAGTAAGCTGCTCTGGCACCTGGCCAGAAAATGAGGCGCTGTCATCGACATGAAGCACCGCTTTCCCTTTTGAATCTTTAATGTCCCCACGTCCCTCCTGTTTGCCCTTCTCAACTTTGACTAACGTCCCTTCATATACTCTGTTCTGAGGGACATTTCGGAGGGAGCGAGACAGGGTGCCCACCCTCAGGGCTCTGTGTGCACGGAAACCCAGGGCACGCACGAATGGGAACAAGGGCACATGCCATGTCTGTACCCCGTGCTGCTGAAGCCCTCGAAGCTCATGGCATTCAGGGTCAAGGCTGGAGGCCTGGACTCACTGCCTCCTCTTCTCAAGGGGCTCTTGACCTTGGGCAGGCCGCCTCCTTCTCTGGGCCTCAGTGTCCTCACTAAAGGAATATGTGATTGAGTCAAGGGGGAAATTGAGGAAGATGGATGTGTAGGTGGAAGACAATGAATTTGACTTCATATACATTTCATTTGAGTGTCACTGGGGGCATCCAAGCGTTGACAGCAAGAAACAGAGAACTGGAAGGGGGTTAGAGGTCAGGGTGGTTGGAGAGGCAGTTTCAGTGAAGTGAACCAATAATGCTGAGAGCTGGCCAGCCAGGGGTCACGGCAGGAAGGGTCACGGCAGGAAGGGACCGAGAAAGGGTGTGGGTAATCCCTACAAGTTTAACTAAGAAGAGAGGGGGACCAGAGGAAAGGGAAAGGGCTCAGGGGTCAAGTGATCAAGTGATTTTTTTTTTTTTTTTTTTTACACAATAAGGGAACCCTGGGCAGGCTTTGAAAGCAGAGAGAAGAAAAGTGAGGAGGGTGTGAAATCCCTGCTGTCAGAAACAGGTGGGAAAAGGCTGGGCAGAACGAGGCCCAGAGCTTGGTGAGGGCTCACATTCCAGAGCATGAGACACCCGTTCCTCTGTCCTCTCCAGAGCTGGTTGGTTAGGATAGTTGGGGCGTCAGGAAAGGCAGGAGAGAGGAGAGAAGAGGGGAGCAGGCAGGGTGCATTTGCAGTGAGAAGCCCTCCCTGAGGAGCACTGACCTGCCTGTGTGGGAGACACTGGGGCCACATAACCAAGGGGCATCTCAAGGTCATTCAGTCCGAACCAGCTCCTTGGCACTGATGGGTAAATTGCTGCTTTATCAGAATCTCTTAGGAGGTGACATTATAATCCAGGGCTGCACCTCGGGTCTTCTAACTATAAACTGTTGTGGTTCGTGCCTGTTAAGGCCCCACAGGTGATTCTGGTCCTCAGCCCTGTTTGAGACCCGGCCGCAAGGTCGCGGTAAGCCTTCTAGGAAGGGAGAGATGCTAGCTCAAAAGTACAGTGCAAACCAGCGAAAGGCCAGGGCCCTCCCAGAAACCCCACAGCGTGTCCCATGAAGCCCCTCACGCCACACTGCAATGAAGCTGGGAGGGAGGAAGGGTGACAGAGCCAGAATCTGCCTGGTTTCCCACTGGCCTGGTTCCTTCCTAGCTTGGCCTTTGCGAGGACCCCATGCGGTGTGCTCAGCCTGCGTGGGACCGGGTTCCGGATCCTGCCTTTGCCTTTGTGTTTGAGAGTTAGCTTTTGCTCAGTGGTACTAATAAGGATGATAAAGGAAATCCTCAGCTAATCCAAACATCTCAAGGTAAGTAATGGTTTGTCTCCTGACCTGTAATTATCAAAGGCATTTATAAACTCCTGAATTCCGCTCTGTGAGTAGGGAGGCTTTGCTAGGCAGTTTCCTATCTGAAGCACTTGTTTGGCTCGAGGAAAAAATGCTTGTACCACAAGAGGCAAACAGTGAAAAGTGAGAATGCGAAATTGTGAACATTTAGGAAGCTAAATTTATAGCATTTAGCCCCAAAGCCTCCCTTGTTCTCTGAATTTTTCAGTCTGCATAGTTATGCAACCATCTGGGTCCCAACACATAACTAACTAGCACCCCGCACGGATCCCACCAGCGGCGGCTCAGAGAACGGCCATCGGCTGCCACGGTGATGAGATGCTGACACTCCTCCCTTCTGAGAGGTCCTTTTAAAGACTTCGTGTTCTGGCCACACAAGGACAGTGAGATAAGGAAGGTGATTAACAAAGAGACCAATTATACTCCTTATTTCCTTGCCTTTTAGGATTCAAATATGGATCTTAAACACCTCTGATGCTTAGAGGAGATTGAACAGAAAAATACCTTTGGTTTTCGCAGCCTCAGTAGTACACTGGAGGTTCTGACTTGCATTTCCCAAACCCGAGAAGGTGGAAGGGAGATAAGGAGAGAACAGGGTAGGAGTTGGCCTGCCCAGGGCGGCAAAGGGCTGGTGACCTCACCCTCATGCACGCAGCTGCTGGTCTGTTTTAGGCCTACACTCCTTCCTCCCCTTTTAATTTTCTTTCTGCCTTTCTTGTAGCCTGGTAACCATACCTGTATCCCCACCTGCATTTCATTCCAGGGCTGCCATCTGTGGTGCATTTTATGCAGGAATTTCTGGGAACAGGAAAGCTACCAGATCCACTGCAGATGATCCTCCAGTGGTAGAATTCCAGGCACTGCAGCATCTGAATGGAGGAGATATTCGGGGGTCCTGGGGTCTGTGTGAAAGCTGGTAGGAGCTGACCCAGCCTTTAGATCTTACCGTCCAGGCAGCTGCCTGCCTCCAGTCCACTCACTCCCTAAGAGGTGCTGCTCGGGCTCCCCACCATCCCAGACAGTGGCAGGAGGCCAGGAGCTGCTTGCGTGGCTTCCTTAATTTCAATGTCCATCTGGGTTTGCAGAAAGTGTCAGGGACAGGGTCTCTAGAAGCTGATAGTGAGGGCCCAGGTAATCAAAACCTATGTGCAGTCCTCAGGATTTTCCCTCCCTGGGGGCTGTTCTGAGTGTCAGTGTTAGAGATGCCTCCAACCTCAGTTGAAGCTCCGTGCCTCAGGCAAGTTTTCCAAAAAAGGCTCTAAAGCATGGAGGTGGTTTGAAGATATTAAAGAAAGAAATTGGAACTAGAAAATCCAGAGAAATCAAGATGTGTGTGTGTGCTTTTAAGATAACAGTTAAATTGAACTTGTCTGAGTATAATCAACAGTTGATGGAACAAAAAGAAAAAGTAAAAAACAAAAACAAACAAACAAAAAGATGCCTTCCTTTTAACAATTAAAGGATCAGAATAAATCTGATCACAATCAGAACTTTAAAACCTTCTTTTGCACTTAGAGAACCCTCAGCATGACCCTGCTGACCATGCTGGCTGATGACAGCCACCTCAGTGGACAGAGGATGCTCACTAGTTCCTAACACTGAGCACATAGGTATTTACTTAGGTCCAAGTCTTGGCCTGAGAGCCTTCTGTGTGTTCCTATGGTGAGGGAGAAGAATTCAGCAGTCAGGTAGGCGGCTGGGCCAGGGTGAGCAGAGGAAGAAAGTTTGTTTCTGGGGGGCAGCTGTCTACGAGCTGCCAGAAGTAGGAGGAGGGGATCGAGAGCTGAGACGTGTCTTGAGGAGGTGTGAGGAAGGGAGCAGTGGGCGTGCAGGGCGGTTTCCTCACTGCAGACCCCGAGGGCTGGAGGGCCCAGGGCTGAGCTTTCACCCCTGTTTGAAACAAAGGGTGTAATCTCAGCTTTGTCCTCGTAGGAGGCCAGGAGGAGGGCAGGGTGTTGACGATGCTGCTGAGGGGTGGGTTCCAGATCCAGGCTGCCAAGAGTATGGTGTGTCTCTCCCACCCAGGCCCCCTCCCACCCCAACCCCCATTGAAACTATTTCCAGGCTCACTGGTGCTGGAGAGATACTGGGAGCTGGTAGCAATAAAGGATGATTTTAACAGCTGAAGGTACAGGTATAAACTTGGATCCCAGGATGGGATCCTGGGTGTGCTGTCCTTTCTGTCAACTAAGTCCCTATCGCTAGGGCTGCTCTAACAACTTGGGGACCACTTACCCTGTGGCTGTTTCTGCGACACCCTGTTCGACCCCTTCTCTGCTCCAGAGGGCAGCTGAGAGAAAGCAGTAAGGAGGCGAAGGGACTTCATCTGGTCCTTCTTCCCAACCTAGATAAGAGGAAGGAGATGTCCGGCTTCTTCCAGACCAGGTCCCGGCCACCTCCTCCTCCCTACTTTCTCTTGAGCAGGCCCCCTGTGTGTCCCAGGACCCCTGACTCTGGCGCCCAGGCCTGGCGGTTGCAGCGGGGCTGATGGAACACCTGCACCAGCAGAATCCAGCATCAGAACCGCTGTTCTGGTGGGGCAGATTCTGGAGTCTGGCCCTCAGGAAAAGCTTTTGGATTTCGGTGTCCATGGTTATTAAATAGAGTGCTTTGTCAGTTTCACCATACCATAGAAATGTTAGGGTTTTTTTGTATATTATACTGACATGTGCTGTAAGGAAGAATGTGGAGGGGCGCCTGATTCCATGCAGGACTAACTTCTCCAGGAGTGTTACAGCAACAGCAGGACAGTGGTGGTAACAATAACCCATCCTGACTGAGTGCTTGCAGTGTGGTAAGGAATTTAATCCTCACAACAACTCTGTGGGGTCGGCGCAATTATTACCCCATTTTACACATGAGAAAACGGAGACCCAGTGAGGTCAAGATACCCACCCACAATTTCGCAGCTACTGGGCCGAGGGCAGGCTTCAACCAATTTAGAGAAGCCCGTCTGGAGAGCCCCGAAGAAGAACCCCTGCTGCTGTTCAGGCCACACTCGCTGCCCCTTCCCTACGTGCACTCCACCTCCCTCCAACTACGCGGGGGCCGGAAGTCGGCTCTGGCCCTACTTCTGTAAATGATGGAGAGGAAGAGCGGGGCTGCAGAACTTGACAGAAATATTGGAAGATAACATACTTTTTATATGGAATCTGTCCAAGTTTACAATGAGGCAGGAAACCAATTTTCCTAAGAATTGAGGAAAGGGCAATTCTTTGATTCTTACTTCAATCTCTCACTCCTGCGGCCAGAGACACATTTCTTTTAATAAAGCAGTTTTGAGGTGGTTCTTGGAACTCCAGGGAACAAGAACCTTGAAGTCTGCTCAGGCTGTGAACGTGTCAACTCACGAGAAATGGTTCCTGGGAGCATGGAAGGGTTGCTATTTCCTTCACTTTAGTAGTTCCTTTCTCACCTCCACCAGACCAGAGGCTGCAACTGAAGTCAAAGACCCCACCAAATCCCAGGGTGGGGTGCTCCCCCTAGTGGCCTAATGGACCCACTTGCTGACCGCCCCTGGGGGCTTAACCAAGTGAGTCCAGAGTCTGAGGTAAGAGGGAGTGGTCCACTTCTAGGTACGTGCCCCAGAGAACTTAGGGCAGGGTCCCACGTTCATAGCAGCACTACTCACAGTAGACATAAAGTAGAAACAACTCAAATGTCTGTTGACTGGTGAACAGTAAACAAAATGCAGTATAAACATAACAAGGGAACATTATTAAAATGAAATTCTGACACAAGCTGCAGCATGGGTGGAACTTGAAGACAATTTGTTTAGTGAAATAAGCCAGACATAAAAAGACAAATATTGTGTGATTCCACTTACACGAGGAATCATCAAACTCAGAGACAGAAAGTAGAACGTTGGTTGCCAGGGGCTGGCGGGAGAGGGAGTGGAGACTCCTCGTTAAGGGTAGGGTTTGGGCTGGGGGTGGCGAACAGTTCTGAAGACGGGGGGCTGCCCAACGATGTGAAGGCACTTAACGCCATTGGACCGTACAGTTCAAGTGGTTAAAATGATAAAATTTATGTTAGGCATATTTTACTATAATAAGAAAAACAGAAAAAAGAGGATATGCTCATTCATTTTTTTTGTGTGTGTGGAAAAAACACACATTTTTCCAGGTTCCTAAAAAAGAATTTCCCAAATCAGTCAATTTATGTTGAAATTTCCTGTGCTCGTCTCATCCTAGAATGTAATTGGGGGGGAATACTGTCTTAAAATGCACTCAGTTTGGAAGAATAAAATGGGAGAAATGATTGTACTTGATGTGAAAACTTACTATACAGGGTTAGGCAAAAAAGTAGGTTTACAGTTGTTTGTGTAGAAAATAGCACAATAACTAATAACCAGTAATACAAGAATCAACTCTGTTCTGCGTGCTCACAACCACACAGCGGTGGAGAGAGTGGTGGAGCCAGTGTGGTCTTGGTGGAGAGGAGGCAGGTCAGAGCGGAGCAGAGAACCTGGAAGCGGTCCAGCGCGAGTGTTCCCAGCTGGTTTGCTCCGAGAGCGGAAAAACAATACAATGAAGCAAAAGCAGTTTTTGCAACAAATGCAGCTGCAGCAGTTGGTGATCTGTAGATTAAAAACGTGAACCTCAACTTCAACCTCATACGTGACACAAAATTAGTGTTTATTAAGTTTTATTAAGTTATTAAGTAACCACTAGGGACATGCAGGTTAAAACCACACTGAGACATTACTACACATCTATTAAGACAGCTAAAGTGGGAGTAGTGACAACACCAAATGCTGGTGAGGATGTGGAGGAACCGCTCTCTCACGCATAGCCGGTGGGGTACGGAGTGGTTCGGCCACTCTGGAAAACAGTTTGGCACAATCCACTAATCACACACCTGGGAATTTATCCGAGAGAAATAAAAACTTACACTCACACAAACACTTGCACATCGCTGTTCTATTTGTAATAGCCCCAAACTGGAAACAACAGCAAAAGATCTAAACACACAGTGCTCTGTTCCTACCATGGAGTACTACGCAGCAGTAAAACAGGGCCAACCCCTGACACGTGCAAGGACTTGGATGAACCTCAAAGGCCCAAAGGTATTCTTCAGAGAAAAGACAATCTCAAAGGTGACATACTACATGATTCCAATTATATAACAATCTTGAAATGACAAAATTATAAAGATGAAGGATAGATTAGTGGTTGTCAGGGCTTAGAGGTGGGAAGGAGGAAAATCGGTGTGAGTATTAAATGTAGGAAGGATTTTGTGGCAATGGAACAATTCTGGACCTTGACTGACAAGAATCTACACATGTGATGGAATTGCATCGACCTCACCCTCTCCTCACCCCGCCCCACACTCACGGAGTAAACCGGTGAAATCTGAGTAAGGCCCATAGCTTGAGCCATGTCAGGTTCCTGGTTTTGATTTGTTATGTAAGATGAGACTGTTGGCAGAAACCAGATGAAGGGGACCTCTCTGTACTATTTTTGTAACATCTTGTGATTCTATGATCATTAAAAGATACTAGGAAAAAACCTTCAAGCGACAAGGAAGATAAGGAAAGTTGGGTGATGATTGCTGGGGGGAAGGAAGTATTAGGGGACTAAGTGGAAATAGAAAAAATAAAATAATGATTAAATTTAAAAAACAAATAAATTTTGTGGCTAAAACAAAAAAAAAAAGAGAAGGAAAGTCAGCATCATAAAGCATTTGCCCCAAGCCGGCTCTTTTCGGGGACTGTCTCACTGAGCTGTCCCCATGGGTCTGTGAAGTACATTTTATCCCATTTCATAGACAAGAGACCAAGGCCCGAAGAGGCAGAATTGAGTTGCAAACCAAGTTTCTCTAATCTCAAAGCCTGTTCTCTTCAGGAATGAATAGAATAAGTGATCGAGTTCCTGCTTTGCCTGACAGTCACCATCATCTCAGAAACAAGCCCTGTGTGTACTCCGTGTCAGTCGCTGGGAAGGGAATGGCCCATCTCACACTGTCCCGTGTGGCGCCGTCCGTGTAAGCTAATCGGCACAAGCTCTGGAAGCTTACGTCCTTCTTTAACACGGCCTTCTTTATGTCACTCCTCCCCCTCCCCCCACAAGTCTAGGCGACCTTCGAATGAAGGCTAAGTCCTTGGCTTGGTGCTGAAGCACTCAAGGTCCTGCCCGATCGTCTCCTTAAGACATATCCGGCGCTTCCTCCTTCTTCTCTTCACATGACCTGTTTCCTCTGGCTGAAATAGTTTATGGCCCCCACACTGCTTTGCCCACAGTCTTCAGCTCCCACTCATCCTTTCGGCATTCTTAACCCATCTAGCTCCTGTCTGTCTTTCCTGACCCAGCGTCACTGCCCACAAATCCTGCCCTGACTACTTGAACACCCAGGGCCCCATGTTCCTCACACTCAGGAACCTGAGTCTCTACCTGCATATAGCAGGTACTGGCATGGGCTTGTTGAGGAAGTGAATTGTGAACTTATCACACGTGGCCTATTTAACCAGATGGCAAGTTTCTTAGCTTACACCGTTTCATGTTCTCAACAGTGCTCAGCCCAGTTTGCTGTTTTTAAAACAGCCACTAATAATGAGAGCTTATTCTCATACCCTCAGCTGGATGTCCACTTTCACTCCTGGTCAGCTACCTGGCTGGTCCTGTGTCAGACGCACTTATTGCTGGGGTTGCTGGTGGCTTGAAGACCAGTCGCCATTGATTTTCTTCTTGCTTCTCTTTTATGGAGAAGTTTGAGTTGCAATAGACCCATCCACCCTCTCTTCTCAGGATCAGTTCCTTCAGCAATTATAACCTTCCTTTGGGGGCTGACTTGGCCCATGTCTGCAATGAACTCAGACGCCAGCACTTGTAGCTGTGGTCATCCATCTCTTGGGATGAGCAAATTAGGAGGGAGCTACAGAAAGTGTAATTGAAGAAAATTAGTTAGTGGCTGGGGAGAGGGCTGGGCTGTTGCTGTGAGAGGCCCTGACCTCATCGCCTTTCACAACATCAGTCAGCACTGAGGTTTTGAAGAGACACGGCAGTGGGAGGAAGGTGTTTGTGAAACGCAGATGGCTGGAAAAGGAGCTAGTGTCAAGGACAGTGAGTAGGAGGAGCCGCCTCTCCTTTCTGCTCTCTACTGCTTCTCAAAGGGCTCTAGAAACTCTCATGAGACAATAAGACGTTGGGGTCATCTTTGCAAAGGGTGCCCTTCTGACAAAAGCTTTGGCTTGAGCCCTGGCGCTCAGTAGTCAATCAGGACTCTGACGTCTAAACTGGCTCCCAGGAAAACCGCTGTGGAGTCCATGAGAAGGATGGACTCCAGCCACATGTGTCAATGCCAAGGTCTCCAGTATCTCTCCTGTTCTCTGATTAGGCAGAATCAGATTCAGGGCCACAACTCTGGAGAGTCAAGTGGCTTTGTAGAGAGAGGGAGGAAGAGAAAGGGAGTGGTGGTTGAATCTCCGCCTCTGCTCTCATTAGCTGGGTCAGAAGGAATAGGTGAATTTCCTGCAAAATTGTTGCGAAAAGGTACATTTCCATCCTCTTTACCGGTGGTGTAGACAGCTCTATTACTGATGACACCCCATTCTGCTACCAATATGGTGACACGCTAGCACGACCTGTGTAGAGCAAGCTTAGGAAATTCCCAGGCACTTGGGCCATGGTCCAGAAGTGTGACAAGAGGAAAATTATTTTTCTCCAGGTCAAGGTCGGCAAATTATACCTCAGGGCCAACTGCATATTTTTGTATGGCTTACAAGCTAAAAATGGCTTCTACATTTTCAAGTGGTTGGAAAAACATTTTTTAAAATAATATTTTACTACATGTGAAAACTATATGAAGTTCAAGTTTAGGTCTACAAATAAAGTTTTATTGGCACATACATTTGTTATATATTGCCTAGGTCTGCTTTAGCACAGTTGAGAAGTTGCATGTGTTGCAAAGCCAAGATCAACTCTGGCTACAAAAGTTGTAGTATAAAATGAAAATGTGGGGCTTCCTTAAAAAAATTATTAAGAATTCCACAATGGCAACAGTATAGCATTAAACAAAGTATGGTAGCCCTTCTACACCCAGGGTCCTGTGCCTGCCTATGAATCTGGCACTTACTAAAATACTTAATATCTGGCTGTTTAGAGAAAAAGTTTGCCAACATATATTCTGGAAATTCAAAAACCGATATTTAAAAAAACAACAAAAAACATTTAGCCCTGACTGGTGTGGCTCAATGGGTTGAGCTTTGTCTCACAAACCAAAAGGTCACTGGTTTGATTCCTGGTCAGCGCACGTGCCTGGGTTGTGGGCCAGGTCCTCAGCAGGGGACGTTCAAGGGGCAACCAACTGATGTTTCTCCAACACATGGTTGTTTCTTTCTCTCTCTTTCTCCCTTTCTTTTCATCTCTCTAAAAATAAATAAATAAAATCTTAAAAAAATTATGTTAATCTCCAGCAAAAAAATTAGAGAAAATTATTAAAGTGTTTCTGGACACACTTTGAAAAGAAATTGTTGAACACTATAACCTAATATAGGTTTGCTCAAATTAGAATAATTTTCTTTTGATTGGATTATCTGCTGTAGTGAGAAAGGCACAGGACAGGGGAGGGCAATACGGTAGACATGCACACCAGTCCTTCAGTTTATGTAGTCTCTCCTAGGTCATGGGAAAATATCAGGGAAAACCTGCAACAGTCTCTTCTTGTATGGAGTTAAAATTTAAAAGTATAAATAGACTTCTGATCAAGATGGAGGCATAGGTGAACATGCTTTGCCTCCTCGCACACCTACAAAAAAAATACAACTAGAGTACAAAACAAATATCACCCAGAATTGTCAGGAAATTGAGCTGTATGGAAATTCAAAAACCAAGAATTTAAAGAAGCCACATTCATCCAGATGGACAAGAAGGGCAGAGACTCAGAGAGAAGTGAAGAGATGTGGAGGGGAAGCTGAACCAGTGGCCCCACATCCACGTGTGGTGGATGAAAATCAGGAGGAATCATCTGGAGCAAGGGATCCAAACCCCAAACCAGACCACCCAGCAGCCCAGGGTTCCAGACCAGGAAGGTAAATCCCCATAACTTTTGGCTGTAAAAACCAGTGTGGGGGTGGGGCATAGAAGAAACTCCCTGATTATCAGAAGACCCCTCTGAAAATGCCTGCATGGACTTAGGACTTATGTAGACCTGCCACCTCTGGTAGTCAGCACCAGGGCAATAGCTTGAAGAGCACAGGTGACACAGGGGGAGAAAGTGAAGTGACTGGAAACAGGACCAGTGCAGGAGACATCTTCTTCACTGGCAAACTTCCAGAAGCCAGGCAGCGGCATTGTCCACTCTTTGAGCCCTCCCCAACACAGAGCCCAAAAGTGGTGAAACGGGTTGCCCTGCTTTACTGATTATCTAAGGCTCTACCCAACACAGTTTACAGGTCTGCTCTTCTACAATAAGCCACACTACTAAGATAGAGAGTCAAAGCAGCTCTACCTAATACACAGAAACTAATGCAGCTGCCAAATTGAGGAGAAAAAGAAATATGGCCCAAATGAAAGAACAGAACAAAACTCCAGAAAAAGAATTAAATGAAACAGAGATAACCGACCTATCAGATGCAGAGTTCAAAACACTGGCGATCAGAACACTCAAAGAACTCACTGAGTTCACTGAGTATGGCAACAGCATAAAAAAGACACAGGTAGAAATGAAGATTACATTAAGTGAAATAAAGAAAAATCTACAGAGAACCAACGGTGGAGGGAATGGAGTCAAGAATTGAATCAATGATTTGGAACATAAGGAAGAAAAAAACAACATTCAATCAGAACAGCAAGAGGAAAAAAGAATTTAAAAAAAATGAGGATAGTGTAAGTAGCCTCTGGGATATTTCCAAAGGTACCAACATTTGAATCAAAGGGATGCCAGAAGGAGAAGGGGAAGAGCAAGAAATTGAAAACTTATTTGAAAAAATAATGAAAGAAAACTTCCCTAATTTGGCAAAGGAAGTAGACATACAAGTCCAGAAATCACAGAGAGTCCCGAACGAGTTGACCCAAAGAGGATCACACCAAGATACACCATAATAAAAACACCAAAGGTTAAAGATAAAGAGAGAATCTTAAAAGCAGCAAGAGAAAAGCAAAGAGTTACCTACAAAGGAGTTCCCCTAAGACTCTCAGCTGATTTCTCAAAAGAAATCTTGCAGGCAAGAAGGAGCTGGAAATAAGTATTCGAAGTCATGAAAGGCAAGGACCTACAACCTAGATTACTCTATTCAGCAAAGCTATCATGGAAGGGTAGATAAAGTGCTTCCCAAATAAGATAAAGTTAAAGGAGTTCATCATCACCAAACTAAATTTCTTTTTCTTCCTTCCTTCCTTCCTTCCTTTCCTTCCTTCCTTCCTTCCTTCCTTCCTTCCTTCTTTCTTTCTTTCTTTCTTTCTTTCTTTCTTTCTTTCTTTCTTTCTTTCTTTCTTTCTTTCTTTCTTTCTTTCTTTCTTTCTTTCTTTCTAAGGAGAGAGAAAGAGAGGGAGAGAAACATTGGTCAGTTGCCTCTTGCATGTCCCCAACTGGGGACCTGGCCCACAACCCAAGCATGTGCTGTGACTGGGAATTGAACTGGTAACCTTTGTGTCTGCAGGCCAGCACTCAATCTGCTGAATCACACCAGACAGGGTACCAAGCCCTTATTATATGAAATGTTAAAGGGACTTATTCAAAAAAAGATCAAAACTATGAACAGTAAAATGGCAAGAAATCCACAATTATCAACAACTGAATCTAAAAAAACAAACTCAGCAAACAAGCTGAACAGGAACAAAATCACAGAATTGGAGATCACTTGCTGGGTTATCAGCTGGGAGGGGGGAGAATGGGGGGAAAAGGTACAAGGATTAAGAAACATAAATTTGTAGGTACAAAATAGACAGGGGGAGGTGAAGAATAGTACAGGAAATGGAGAAGCCAAAGAACTTATATGCATGACCCATGGACAAACTAAGAGGGGGGAATGCTGGAGGGAATGGGGGTACCAGGCAGAGGGGGCAAAGGGGGAAAATTGGGGCAACTGTAATAGCATAATCAATAAAATATATATTTTTTAAAAGTGTAAATACCTCATCTCTTATTTTTAAGATACTGTGATAGTTCATTTGAAAGTCTATTCCATATACCTTATAGCTGGGTTGAAAAGTAATTTTTGAAAAATATTTGGACTTTTTTTCAAGCCATTCCAGAGGCAGTGCATGAAGTTGAACAATATTGGCCTCTTTGTCAGATACAGTCATTGAATTTGGTACCGAGAGAGGCAGCAGGCATAGTTCAAGGCTCCAAAATGGGGACTGCGTGAACCCTCACCAGACCCCAAAGATCCACATGCACACTTGTAGCTGTGGCGGTTTTAGAATCCAAGTGAACACTGGTCTGGAAGCTGCATCACAGTTATGTGCCGTATCTACCAGATGACAATAGCTTATTAAATGAGATGAGAAATGGCTTCCTTCAGAGGCCCCAGTGGGGTATCCATTTCTAGGTGGAGTAAATAGTATTGATCTTTGCCATTTCTGAGAGAACAGGTTGATTCTTGTTGCGGTAGAAAGGGATGGGGGATGGGATCCAGGCCCAGCCTGTGTCTGGCCTCTAACTCCTGGGTTGACCTTGGGGAAGATGTGCTCTTCACTGCCTCTGGGCAGGGAGGCTCCCCTGGCTGCAGGGATGTCGTCAGGGCCAAGCAGGAGAGAACTGGCAGTGCAGGAGACCCGGGCTGGAGTCTGATGCAGCTGGGCCCAGGCTGCCCCAGCTGAGGTCCCATGTGCCTCCTGGAGGGAGCTGGGGCTGGAGAGAGTGGGGCCCCCACTAGGCGGCTGTGAGATCTTAACTACACTGCTTAGTGTTTCTAGACCTCCTTCTGTTTTAAATAAGTAGACAGGGCAGGGTTATTTTAAAGGTCCTTTCCGGTTCTAATCGTCTATGAATCTATAAGGAAAAGTTTTCTAACATAAAAATTTGTTCAAAAATAGACCTGGCTGCCTTGGAGAGTAAGAGGGGGGAGTCAGGGCAGCCCCACTGCTCTCTCAGGATGCCTGCTCTTCATAGGAAGCTGCCTTTCTTTACTTCTAATAGAAAGTGAATTTCTCAGGAGGCTTCTGCCTTAAGCCAAACAAATCTAACAGAAGGTGGTTTCCTTGACCTCCTGTGCCCTATTCCAGTTTGGAAAAAAGAAGACACACTCAGGTGTACTTTCAGAGTAGATAGAAGGAGGCCAAAAGAGTGGCCAGACAGCCTGGGGCAACAGGGAGGGAAGGGACACCGGCAGACAGGGAGACAGGAGCTCTGGCCGGGGCTGAGGCCAAGCAATGGGGGAGGAAGGCTGGGAACGCATGGCGGGGAGGCCCGGGAGCAGCACCCAGGCCAGCGGACGACGGGCCTTGGAGCGCCAGGCTGAGGCCCTGGGGCTTCGTCTGCGGCCGCAAGGAGGAGCTCAGTGACCCAAGCAGTGCCTGAGGCAGCAAGGACTTGGCGTGGGAGCAGCCTTTAAATTAAAAAACAATTTTTATGGTGGTAAAAATGCATACCATAATGTTTACAGTTTTAACTATTTGCGAGCACACAGCGCAGCGGCACCGAGTGCGTCCAGTGTTGTGTAGCAAACACCGCAGGCTGCATCGAGACTTCACCCTCCTCAACACAGCTCTATTCTACAGTCTGTCTGTATTCGTTATTTTTAAATTAATTTTTTATTGTGAAAAATTGACGTAACGAAAGATACTGTTTTAACTGTTTTTAAGTGTATGACTCAGTGGCAGGAAGCACATTCATGCTGCGGTGTAAATTCAGAGCTCTCCCAAGCTCTTGCTTGGGGCTCCCCAGACTGAAACTCTGGCCCCATGGGCCGGCTCCTCCCTGCTCCCAGTCCCAGCTCTCACCATTCTGCTTTCTGTTCCCACGAATCTGCCTGCTCTCGGTACCTCCTACAAGGGGACTCAATCTTTGTCTCTTTGCGTCTGGCTGAATCACTGAGCATAATGTCCTCAAGCTTCTTTCATGTTGTAGCACGTGTCAGAATCTCCTTCACTTCAAGGCTGAATAATATTCCATCTTAGGTATGTTTTGTTTTATCCATTCATCATGGACACTTGGGTTGCTTCCAACCTGTGGACAGTGTGGACGACGCTGCTGTGAACACGGGCGTGCGAATGTCTGTGAGCCCCTTCCTGTGGTTCCTTGGGCACACACACCGAGTGGAAGTGCAGACCATACGGTAGCTCTAAGTTCAGTTTTTGAGGAACCACCAGACCTCCTGGGGCTGGCCTTCCGCAGAGCCCACAAGCTGCATCCTGGGGAGACAGAGGAGGTGTGGGGGAGGCGGGAGGCGGAGCAGCGGGGCCGGGCAGGCTGGCTGCGGGACATCCACGCAGAGCCTCCACTCCCTTCCCGCTGGTTCGTGGGTCACGTGTTATGGAACACCTAGAATGCTTCAACCACTTTTCTACGCACAGCGACATGCGGATGACGAAACAGATGTGGGCTGTGGTCTCATTCAACATCTGTGTGAAACGTGGGCCACGCTCCCCGGTAACACGTGTAAAGGGCTAGCTCAGTGTCTGGTGCATCACAGGCACCTAATAAAGAGCTCTTTCCTTCCCTTTAACTCAGCAGCGGAATGATCAATGATTCTGTATGTTCTCATATAAATAATGTCCTGTTGGAGTATTCATATAAATAACTCCCTTCTAATTCTCATTTTTAAAACTCATAGAGGGCCACTGTGAAAATAATAACAACAAACCCCGGGCTGCTTCGGCGAACGAGAGGAGGTCTGTGCTTGAAGGGGGTGCGCAGGGGAAGGTGGGGCGGCGGGGGCTGGCGCCTGGGTTCGCTCTGGTAAGACAGCTACCCACAAGCAGCCGGGACTGACGCAAACCTGGAGACCAACGCAGGTCAGCAAACCTCAAAGGCATCCCGAGGAAAGCTGGTGAGAGACACAGAACATAAATAAAGGAGTGTGGGTCAGGATACTTCCCTCTAACCTGGATCAGCCACCACAGCTGGGGTTTTGTGTCCTAGAGACCCAGACCTCTTCCTCCCCAGCCTGTTGGGAACAGACCAGACCTTGAAACTGCCACTGGTGGGCACCGGCCTGAGCAGCTCCCGCCTGCAGGCCAGCGCAGTCCTGGCCCCTGCGCGTCCTGATCCGGTTGCTACAAGTGCAGAAGAGAAGACTTTTGTGGCAAGGGGGGAGGGTGTGGAGTGGGAGAGAAAGAAAATACGGGCAGCTGCCAGGAAGGGCTTGACAGTTGTGGGGCTGGAGGAGCTGTCTCCACAGGGCCAAGCGGCTGGCTTTGGTCAAAGGGCATCCCCCAGCTGTCCGGGCAGGCGTGAGTGGCCACTGGAGCCTGCAGGCCACCTCCGGACCCTCGTGTCACCGTGGGGCTCGTAGCTCGCACCTCCCCTGTCTCTTTCAGGAGGGAGAGCTCAGAGAAACTCCAGAAGGAAGTCATTACATTTAATAGAAGCCCTGCTTTGCAGACGTATATCCCGTCAAGAACATTTAATTGCTATTTACAGACACTCCTACAAACACACGCACGTGGGAAATAATTCCAAGCGGCTTAGATGAAGTCCGGCCAGACCCACTCCCGTGTCTCAGAGCTGTGAAAGTCTCGGCGACTCTGGGCAAAGGCCCTCCATACTCCCAGGAGATTACACTGAGGAGGTCTGTAAGAATGTAGCCAGTCCTGAGTTGTGCTGATGATCTTTAACATTTTACTTCTAAAATTAATAAATTAATTTTGGAGAGAGACCAGTTCTGCTGTTCCACCTATCTGTGCCCCTACTGGTGGGTTCCTGCACGCACCCCGCCCAGGGGTCGGACTGGCAACCCTGGGGCATCAGGACGGCACTCCAGCCGACTGAGCCACCCGGCCAGGGCTGATTTTTAACACCTTGTAGTAAAACAAATACTTTTGCTAAGACAGGAAAGATCAGTGGGTCTCCTGAAATTCACGGCAGTCTAACTAGCCAGAAGGAGATCAGCATGGCCCCGTGCCTGTCACCTGGAGCTCCATGCTTCCCTCCTGGCACCACCGTTGTTTTACATCCTCAGCAGCACCCTGGGGTCAAAGAGCTCAGAGGGCTGGCTCAGGGATGGAGGGCTTGTGTCAGGTGTGGCGTGGAATGGTGCCTGTCCCCGGTACTGCTGCAGGGCCCTGCGGAGACTGGCTTCTGTCCTCGGCAAGTTTGTGTGAGAGAGGGCAGATGAGGCACTTGCAAGTTCAATGACATAAAAATCACAAGAGACCCTAGGGGTGCAGAAATGTTCTCAGAAGTAGAAACAGATCAAGGACAGAAGCTGGGTCAGGTGTGAGGGAAGTGCCTGAGCTGGACGGGCCACCGGGAGGATGGCATGGAGCTGCATGTGGGGGGAGGTGAGCGTGGTGCCCTGTGCACTGAGACGGCTCTTCTGGTTGGTCCCTTATCTTCTGATCCCGCCTGAATTATGTTGCTGTTGATTCGTCGTGTCTTCGTTCTGATTTCTCATCTGGATTTAGAACTCCTTTCAAGCAGGGATCTTATTCATATTTCTGTGCCCTGTGAAATACTGAGCGTGGTCCCAGGCCCCAGCAGAGGCAATTAGTCTTTGGAGAAGAGAGTCATTCTCAGGTTGGAGGGAGAGGAGCCCAGCAGGGTAGTGGTTGTGGCTTCCCTCTCCTGTTCATCCCTCACGTCCTGCACAGGGGGTAGTTTAGGCCAGTTCCGGGGCTTGCCAGGGTAGACGCTGCCCTACCTTGCCATGAGTCCTTTAGGCAAGAATGAGGCTCTGTTTGTTTAGAAAATAGTATGAGGAAAGGTAGAAAAACACTTAGTAGTTTAAAGGCCTTACCTGGGCTCTGCTGGTTGGGGGCTGAGTCAGAGCTCGGGGTGGGGTGCACGGGGGGCCCACTCCACCTTTCTGGGCTGATGATGCCACTCCCACCCATTGTCTCCCATCACTTGATTCCTTCTGCATTAGCTCAGCGTAGCTTCACCCCAAAGACCGTCCAAGTTGGCAGGAGTCACACATTGGGCTGTTTGGCTTTTAATAAAGTTTATGATTTAAATCTTGTGCTCTTAACACCTTCTTTGCAAGCCTCAGAGGGAAACAAAAATGTTGAAGTTGTTTACTCATATCCTTCATCACATGGAGACCCTCTCACTGGGCCCAAGCCTGCGTGTGTATGAACGCAGAGTCAGGCTGCATGGGGGCATGTGCACGCACACACTCGGGGGGAGAGGAGGGACCTTTAAAAACACTGGCTGCCTTTCAGTTGCCGGCAAGTTCCCAAAACATCAAACGAGCCCTTCTGCATGAAGCTTTTCTTCTGAAGAACAAATGCCTGCAGTTGATTGAGTTGTTACTCCCCCTCGCTAAGGTCAATGAGGTGAGGAAGGAGCCTCCTCAGAATTCTTGAGAGCCACTAGAAGGAAGTAAAAGTTCAAGGACACCAGGGAAGCCTAGCAGAGTTTGGCACAGGGAAGAGTAGAGTGGGTCACAGTAAGTCCTCCAACAGGAGCCGGGGGCTCTGGGGCCAAACTCTGCTTCCCTTGAAGTCGTTTGCAAGGGACGGGCAGTCAGAGGGACTGTGACGCCGAGGTGTCCTGAGCGGGCTTGTTCTGACCTGTCCTGCCCATAGGGGACGTTCTGTTCATTATAGAGGTCAGTGCCAATACTTCAGGGACTCATACATTTCCAGTGACGGAGGCTAAAACTGGGCCAGCTGTGGAGAGTTTCCTGGAATACCAATCTCTTGCGAGCTGACCAGTGAGCAATCAGTTTGAACCACTTGGTTAAGTTGTACTGTGGGTGTGAGTACGTGCCACTGGCATGTGGGGGCCCAGGAGGAGGAACATACGCACTGCCTGCCCTCAGGGGACAGGTGGAGGAGCAGGCCAGGGGGGTGGGTGAGAGGAGACGGAGATCAAAGTGTCCTCAATTCTGGGGTTGAATGGGGATACCTCGGGCGCCTTTTGCAAGTTTTAGTCTGTGTAGGAGTGCTCGGGGTACTGAGGCCGGGTTTTGTTTGTACGCTGTGGCCTGGACTCCACCGTGTAATGTCCTGGCCGAAGTGTCCACGTCGGGCTCCAGGCTCCCTGGGTCTCTTTTGTCACAGTGACTAACAGGCAGGGTGGACAAAGCCTGCATTCAGGGGCCCATCCCTGCAGGAGGGCAGCGCGGCCCCAGCCGATGAGGCAGACACATTGGCATCTGGGTTTTTTTCCTTCTAAAGCAGAAGCAATATGATTGTTGGCACCTGAGTCCCCTGGGGGAAGGGACTGCAGCCCAGCCTGGAGACTGGGTTCACAGCCAGAGCTGGGGAGGGCCTGAAGGGGGCCTGGAAAAGGGGCTGGGAGAGGAGGTCACCAATCCCATCACAGGAGACTGCCCATTCTGGGCCTCAACGTCCCCACGTGTGGGCGACCCCTACATTTAGGCAGGTGCTATGCAGCAGGGAATAGCCCTTGGAGAGGCTCTGGTCAGAGTGAGAAGAAAGGGATGGTCCCATTTTCAAGGCTTTGGGCAAAGCAATGTGTGGACTCCCTCCCAGGCCCCAAGGACAATCCTGGCCCCCACATGGTGGGTGCTGCCCAGCGAGAGAGAGAGGCGGCCTGCACGGGCAGACCAGACAGATGGCTGTAGCTGCCCACTGTGGCTGGGTGGGGCCTGACGCTTCCCCACACCATCGTGGGCACTTCCACTAAATACCTGTGAAGTGCACAGCATTATTTCTATTTTAATTTTGTCTTCTAAAAAGTTGTATTTCTTAGAGGGGAAGGGAGGGAGAAGGAGAGGGAGAGAAACATCCACGTGTGCTTGCTCCTCGCGCGTTCCTTATAGGGGACCTGGCCTGAAACCCAGGCATGTGCCCTGACTAGGAATCCAACTGGAGATCCTTTGGTTCACAGGCTGGTGCTCAGTCCACTGAGACACACTGGCCAGGGCGTATTATTTCTATTTTAAAAGTGAGAACTGAAGGTGAAAGAAGTCCAGGGAATTCTCCAAGGCCACAAAGCCCATAAGCACCAAAGCCAGGACAGGAACCCAGGTCTTTCAATTCCTGGCCCACCTGCCTTCATGGGCAAGGCCAAGATTCTCACAGGCCAAGCCCTATTTTGCCCTGAAATGGAGAAGCCAGTTCTCTGTCCATTCAGCAAGATAAGCATCCTGTTCCCCAAAACCCCTGCCGCTGTCAAAGAGGCTGTCTCTGGGTGAGAAGCCGGAGAGCCTGCAGACAGACACCCTGAGCCCGCACAGCCCCTCAAGGCAGGTGTCCTGTGGGGAGCTAGCAGTGTGGGGACATTCAGTGATGAGCCAGCTGATGAGAAACACTGACAGGCTTCTTGAGTTTTCTTCTCCCCTAAAGAGTCAGTTGACTCTTAAAAGCTGTGGGGTCATGCTGACATCAATACTCGTAACAGAAACGGGATGCAAACCCCTCCAGGCCCCTATTCACCCTGGAGCCTGCCTTGTGTGTGCACAGTGCTGCCTAGTCCCTTCGCCTTGCGCCTCAGCGCTGGCCCTGCTGTTGTGGACGGGCAGCGTTGGCTGGAGCCCCGTCGCAGAGCTGTTCTCAGGCCTGGGTGTGTTTTCAGCACAAACACACAGGGAGGAGCCCAGGGACACCAACCCATTAAAACGTGCACACAAGTCCAAGTTCAGATTGCAAACAGATGCCCTCTGAAGCCTCATTTCTGACAACACTTAAGAACAAAATCGTAATAAAAAAATTCAAGTTTAAGATGAAGCAGACTGGAATCACCTCTCGAGTGTGACTCCCATCAGAGGTCAGAGACGGTTTCTTGGCATGGAGACTACAGACATTTGATGGAGCTTTTCCTCACATGTTCAGGTCTCCCTCTTAAATGGAACCTGGCTCGGCTTTTCATGCTCACAAGCAAGGCTGCGTGTGGGGGAGGGAGTGTTAATTCTGGAAGGGAAAGGTGGATGTCAGCAGTCTGCCAGGGGGCAGCCGGAAGACACAGCGCTGGTTCTGTGGGAGGGCCCGCAACGGCTGTGGATGTCCCAGTCGCCCTGTGAGCCACTGCTCATGGAAGAGTAATAGCTTCTTCCCCAGACAAAACGTCAAAGCAGCGGTCTCAACGGATGGGGAGGGCTGATGTGGATTACCAAGTCTTCTAGCCTCATTCCTTTCCCACCAAGGGCCCGAAGAACGTGGGAACGTTCATAGTGCCTCATTGTCTGATTCTAGGGGAATAAATGGTGCCCAGGGCTCAGCACAGCATGAACTCCTGAGGTGACTCACGTCTACCCTGCTGGGCGAGCCAGGCTCATTATTTCCCTCTTTCATCTGAGCCCCCAGCCACTGTCTGGCCTTGATGCCTCAGACCCTCCAAGGCTGGCTTTGTGCCTTTCATGGTGCTGTGAGCCAGTCTGGAACCAGACCCACCCAGCTTTGCAGTCCAGGTCCATCAGGTCCTGGCTGTGTAGCCCCCCTTGACAGACAGCTCCAGGCCAAGGCCCTTTCTTCACTCTCCCCAGCAGCCCTCAGGGGTGGCAAGGCTGGAGGCTTTTCAGAGCAGACATACCCTGGTACCGTTTTTATTTTTTAGTTTTATTTATCTTATCTTACCTTATTTTCTTGATCAGCCTCATGCGGGTGGTGTGGGTCATGCTCTCTCTTCTGTCCAGAGCATTAGAGACCTCTCCTGACACGGGCCGGTCCAACCTCCTCTGAGGTTACATTGCGGCCCCGAGTCATCTCCTCCGTGCTCCGGAGCCAGCCAGTATTTGACCACCGACTCTGGACTGCTTTCTGACCGAACCTCCCATGCTCTTTCCTACCTCCCTGTCTTTGCTCAGTCTGTCTTTTCTGCCCCCCTCATCCTTGAACTCCTTTGCCAGCAACACTCAATTCCTCTTTCAAGGTCAGACGTGAAGGCCTGTGACGAGCATTGCCTACTCCCACACATTTCACCAGGGTGTTTCCTCCGGTGGGTGTGAGCTCCCTGAGACGTGGCTGCAGCCGTGGGCAGGAGAAAACAAACATGGCAGATAGGTGGGGCTTGAGTCGAAGCCCTACCACTCCCTAGCTGTGTGGCCTTGGAAAGGTGTGTAGCCACTTGTGCCTCGTCCGTACAATGGGGATAACAGTGCCTCCCACAATGCCACGGAGGTAAGATGTGTGCAGTGTTGCAAACAGAACCTGGCACGCGCCGGTATTATTTGTATGCCCAGTCCCTGTAATGCAGGGGTGTGGGTACTGAGTGCTGTGGTGGCAGTTTGTGAATGTGGGTTACCTGGATCTGGGGTGGGTTTATGTGTGATGACTGAGCAAGTCCAATGGAAGGACGTGAATATGTAATGTAGGAAAATTTCAGACACACACCGAAACAGAGAACAGTGTCTGAACCTGCACACCAGTGACCACCGTCAATCATTACTGATTCACGGTGACTCTTGTTCTATTTCCTGCTCCCTCCCCAACACACACACACACTGGATAATTTTAAAGCAAATTGCAGATGTGAAGAAAGTAATTCTATGCTTTATACTCTTAAAAGAGCTTTCAAGAAGGAAAAACGTAGCTATTTATTATCCTCCTATGGCTTGTTGCTTGTGAGCTAGATAATGGAGGCATCGCTTTACAGAGGGAAAGATGAAAGGGAGGCTGAGAGGTCAAGGGCAGCCGATGGCTCCAGGGTGTGAGTCCAGGGCTCTTCCCAGGATATTGGGAAGAGCTTGTGGATCTCCAACCAGCTTCCTCAGAACGTTCCCTCACCCGAGGGTCAAACTAATCTTAATGAACTTTGAGCCAGCTTGAGATATTCCACCTCAAAAATCATATATTAGCGTCTTTTCCCAACTCAGAGAAAAAAGAAAACCGAGTTAATGAATGAAATTCTCAATGGCAAATTCTCTCATATTTTCCTTAAGTCTCATGGTTTCTGCATCCATTTTGTCTGCAGCTGAGTGCTGGTAGACCACAGAGTGAATAAACAAACAGTGGAAAAGATTAATGGAAACCCCTGGAAACAGCTGACCAGGGCAATCTGACAGCTTGCTGCGGACACATCTGCTTGTGACTGTGATGATTCTGTAGTGTGGAGAACAGCAGGTTCTGCTGGTAGAACGGGTCCTGCTTCGTGCTGAGGTGATGAGCAGCACCAGTTTCGGTCCTGCGAGTGGCCCTGTGTCTCTGGTACCCTCCAGTTGCAGAGCGTGAGGCGGGGCAGAGCCTGGCACTCACTCACCTGGGGAGCCTGCCAGGGGCTCTGATTCTGTAGGTAAGCGTCAACACACAGCGAGCAACAGAGCTTACCAGGGAGGGAAAGGAACGCAGCAAGCAGGCTGGTTCATTTCTGGGGTTGACACAGAAGTGAGTCTAAGCAGAAAACAAATTCTCATAAAAGAAATTCCCCAGACTAATTTTAAAAAATTGATTTATATTTTTAGAGAGAGGTTGGGGGGAGAGGGAAGGTGGGGGGAAGGGAGAAAGGGAGAGGGGGGGATATCAATTTGTTGTTCCACTTACGTATGCATTCACTGACTGGCTTTTTCACGTGCCCTGACTGGGGATGGAACCCACAAACTTGGCGTATAGGGTCAATGCTCTAACCAACTGAGCTACCTGGCCAGAGGCCAGAATGAGGTCTTACTGAGCATCAGGCTGAAGACAAATACCAAAACTGGGAATTTCTGAAGCATAGGTTCTCTTGGCCCCTTTCACTGCTGGTATCCATGCTTCTGCTGACACAGCTCACATACCCAGAGTTAAAACATGAGAAGATGAGTACACCCAGTGAAGCTCAAATCCCAATTCTGAACAAAACCCTTTTAAGCTGTGACCCTCCCCACTGCTCTGCCATCTGAGCCTGAGCCACTGCACAACCTCTCAGCTGTGGGTGCTTACTCTAAGCTCCAATGCACGGTGAGCTCAGAAATGGGGAACCTGACTCAGGGTCTAGGTTGAAAGGAAGAAAACGGGGAGGTGGAAATTGATTTTCAAAGGCAATTGAGGGGGCTGCCAATCTCGAGTTGAGGGGGGAACCTAAAGGAGGCTTCCTCTTCTCTCTGAGATCACCCAGCTAGGCCTGCCAGGGTGGAGTGTGTCGTCAACTCCTCTGTCTCCCTAGGGACCAGCACCTCTGGTTCTTGGGTTGTCGACCACTGGACTTGACCTCTTGGGGACTGCTGGCCTCTCCCTGCTTTTCCAGCATGTGAGGACGTATCTCACTTGAATTATCAGACTGGATGAGACTCAAAAAAAAACACAACACACAATTTTTAAATAATTTCATAATTTCCTGATGGATTTAGTTTGTGAATAAAAAAGAAAAAAATGAACAAAGTGTTTACAATAATTATCAAGGCAAAGTTGACTATAACACAATTTCTTTGTAGTGTCATTATCCTGTCAGTAACACGACTCCAGCCACCACACATGCACGCACACACACACTCGCACACATACAGGAAGGCAGCGGGTGCATTTGCATCACAGACACCACCATTGCAGCTGCTACTGTCGCCGAAAGGAACTCAAGCTACAAAGAGTCAGTGGCCAGTGCCCCCAGCTCCTAGCTAAAGTGCAGCATTTCTCTTCTGCAGCAGAGGGGTGGAAGCCCAAGGAGACCCCAGGTCTCCATCCTGGACATCCTGGTGTGTGGGCAGGTTCCGGAGCTAGTCCTGCATGTGGCAGGCAGGCCAGAATGGGTGGCGTGCCGCCCCCTGTTGGCCTAGCTGCACTGGAGGGCGATGCAATACTGGTGTGGTGTGGTGTGGTGACGAGGGCTGGGCTGAGAGGGCTTGCTCTGGCCCAGGGCCTGATTCTCTGGCTTCGGTAAGGTCCACTTCCTTTCCTGAACATGACATCTCAGGGGCCAAGACAGACAGCCTGGCCCGGGAGATCTGGGATCTAAAAAATTTTAAAAGGAAAGAATCTAGGACTGAAGCCAGAAGGAACTGAGATCCGAGTACAATTCATTCCCCGGGACTGCAGCCCCTGGGCTGGCCAGTGCTCAGCCCGTACTGGACGGTCACTGGATGATATAGCACCAAGTGGGCAGGAAGAAGGTTCTGTGGACTGTACAGGGCTGCTGCCAGGTGTGGGGCTTCAGGGTCAAGCCCAGGTCACCACATAGTATTAGGCACACTGAGCTTGGGCCAATGTGGGGGTGACAGTGCTTATGGGGTCACAAACTGAAACCTCTGCCCAGAGGGCCTGAGGGTGTATAGGAAAACGCTGGCACAGCTGGGACTCTGAGCCCCAGACCCCCATTCCTTCCCTCAGCAGCTGTTGTCCAGCCAGGAGGTCACCTACCTGGACTGCGGTCCTTGTGCTTCCCAAGTGGCCAGCCCAGCGGCCGCCTGAGCCAACTTGGGAGGAGGGGAAGAGTTTGGCTGCCCCATAGCTTGAATTCCTTTAACATGATATTGGTTTGCATTTTTTTAAACACAGCTCTTTAATTTTTCAGTTCTACAACTACTTTTTAATATCTTAATAATCTCAACAATGGACACAATGTAACTGCCCAAATTCTCAGAACCACACAGACAATATAGACAAGCAGAGAAACAGAAGAGGAGGTGGGGTGGGACAAAACCCGCCCCCGCCCCCATCAGTCCCTAAAACCACCTCTCCCCCAACAGAGTCGGGAGGAGAAATACCTACATTAGGGTCACAGCACTCGCTAATACATTGGGGGAAAATCAGGAGACACTTGGTTACAGTTTTGACACTAAAAAGTCTGGAAATAGTTTTTGCTTAAAAAAAGTAAGTAAAGACAGCCATTTTGTTCAGAAGGATTTCCTTGTGTTTTTTTTTCTTGCCCAAGTATTTATTCCCTTAGTTCACCTGGTGGAAAACTCGATTCTTTTAAAACATTGCTTTAAATGGTTCAAGTCACTGTCCTGAGAAGCCCAGGGACTGGCAGTGATGGATGATGGGTGGGTGGCCTTGCAGGTTCTGCAAAGGGTGGCAAGTTGCCTGCATCTTCTTCTCATCCCCGTCCCCACAGTTCTGAACTTTTGCAGGTAGGGAGATGAGGCTGGGGAGGCAGACGTGAGAGTCACTGATATTGCTGACACGGAGTCCACTGAAACTTAGTGTCATGTGAGGGTCACATTCTATGCAGTGACATATTCCTTGATTTGCTCTTTCCTCAAAGACTCTGAGGGTAGCCAGTGGGCCTCTGCTTAAGTAATGGGGTCAAACAGGAGGGTGGGATGGCTCTGGGGTCAGCGGGACTCTCTAGCAGCAAATCCAAATGCCAGTCCTGGTCATCGACAGGGGAGAGGCTTGTTCCCCAATTGACTGAAACTCTGTGAGGACGTCTCTTCCTTTTCTATCTCTCACTCTGAGGATGGGTGAGCCAATGAGCTCCTCGTGGAAAACCAAATACTTTCATTGACAAAAAGTGCTAAGTCACACTGCCACTATTGACACTGAAGGTGGTCTTGGGTCCAGTCTGCTTTGTTAGTATTTTTAAAGCTCAAGTGTAAGGAAAAGAGAAAAGAACTTAGATCTTTAGGTTGTAATGTACAAGGTCAAAGGTTAGAATTGAGATGAATTTTGGGATTCCCACTCGTATTTCTTACTATGTTAAAGCCCATTTAAGGTCTTTTCTATTTCAAATGGTATCCAACATCCTTATAAATCTCAATTCAGATACTTCACCACGAACTCAGTGAGCATCTGGGGTAGAGGTATATGCAAAGATGAAAGTCACATTGTATTTCTTCAGTCATGAGCTCCAGGTTGGATTCCACCCACTCTTCTTGTCCCCTTTAGGATGATCTTCATTTGGGGCACAGATGTTAAGGGGAAACTAGACTTGCCAATGGAATGGATGAGTTTAGTGAACTTCACAGGCGACCTGCAGTGAGTTTTCAAGGCTACAGACCTTTGGTAGTAGTTGAGTGACCTTGTGAAACTTTGAATACCACAAGAAGGTCACGAAATGACAGGTGCTTGTATGATAGGAATTGTGCATTTAGCTCACTGAATGAGCTAAACTCAATAAGATACTCTGAATGCTCCAAACTGTACTGACTTTGCCCTTATAAGTGCAGGTCATATTCACCATCAAATTTTAGCCAGAGCCTATTTTCATCAAGGACTGGGCAGTCCCCATATACTAGGAAGAATGAATGAGATTCCCTGCTATGGTTCATAGAGACCAGAAATTTTTCTGCTCAGCAGCACTTGCCTAGAGAACTCCCATAAGTGTTTAGAGGGAGAGCAACGGGAAGGGCTGAAAGTAGAAGGGAAAGGAAGACAGTGCAGTGAGAGTCATGCCAACATGTGGGCAAGAGTGGCAGGAGTTGTACTTGATGGTAAAGGCAGAATCAGTGGGACCCAGGGAGAGACCTGATGCCCTCCTTGCCAGACCAGACAGACCACACAGCCAGCTGGCACCAGGCCAGGCCACTTCTCTGAGCGTGGCCCCCTCTGCTTCCTCTGCTCTGGGGCAGTCCAGTGAAGGGTTCTGTCCTACCTCAGTTCTTTGCATCATGGTATTTAAAGTGAGATTCTAATACTCCAGCCATAAAATACTAGGGACTATCTTCATGATTTATGGGTAGGGCAATAAATAAACGGAATTGAGGTAACTGACCACCACTTAATATCTAACCCCTGTACCCCCACTCTGGCCAGGCTTGTTATCGGGAAGCATCTCTGTAAGAAGTTTATGAGCAGAGTCCGTTTAAACCTTCGATAAAGAACACACTACAGCTTTGAGGGGAGAGATTGTTTTAGAGCAGGGAGTCAGGACAGCTGGGGATCTGACCATGTGAATTAATGAGACAGTCAAGGCTTGCTGGTGGGAAGCTACTGAACTGATGGCTGTGATTTCATAGGCAGCATCAGATTCTTTGGGTGAGTGACTGGGAAAGGGCAAAGGAGAAAATACAAGACAAAGACATTTAGCCCAGCAACTCTTTTTAGAAGATGTGGGCGTCTGGCCACAGAGGTGGTCAAAGGCCTAGATTTTGGTTAAGTGGTTTATTTCTTGGTGCCTGATTATTTATGACTGCCATTGTCCACGCTTGGGAAAACTGCCCTTCAAAATGCCAATACCTCAAGTGGATTTGCAACTTTGGGGTTGATTTTCTGATTTGTGACATGCAGCTGGCCAAGCTCCATGAGGAGTGCACAGATGTGTTAAGAAAACACTACCCACTATCACAGACACCTGCACAGCACACTCTTCGAGGGTAATAACATAAACAAAAATCCTGCATCACCAAATGGGATCCTGCAGGCAAGTAAGTGGCTCAGCCCTCAGCCCCCAAACTCATCAATTCCATTAAAGTGAGAAATGAGAAATGTTATTTGTGAAAGACTTTTCTGGCAAAAGATACTTCTATTAAGATGGCAGAGGGGAATGGTGTGCCTTTTACCACTTTGACTTAGGTAGGTATGTCTCACAGAATCCTTTACACCTCTCCCTCACTGTTTGTTGAGGATGACTGCCTAACAGTAGGCATTTCGTAAATATTCTCTGAATGAAAGAATGGAGGAAGGAAAGTGTGGGGGATGAGAAACATTCATTTGCGCCAGAAGGAGATTCCAGGCAATGCACGAGGACAAAGTTCTAGGAGTGCGAATCATGAGTAAGGCTGTAAGGGTCGAAAGTGGGTCATGAAGTTCGGTGAGTGCTGGGCTGCAAGAGCTTGGGGCACGGTGGTGGGAAGGCAGAGGCATTTTTGGGGGGCTCAGGGGCCTGATGAGAAAGATGTTCAGGAGAAACCAGCCTGACCCTGAGGAACGCTCATCTGCAGATGCAGAGCTGGGGATGATGATCCTCGTGCAAACCCCTCTTCTCTTTCCATCAGAGATACACCATCTGGCAAACTAAGTGAAAGGCCATAGGTCTTACAATGAGAGGGACCAGGAGGAGAACTGCTTGCATCGTCCTCTTGCTAAAAGTGGCCAAGGAGAAGAGCTCAGGTGAGTGAGAAGGGCAGGCTGGGGCATTAGTGCTCGTGGAGCCGCAGGGAGGCCTGCTTGCAGCTCGCTTGCACGAGACACTGCAGATGGAAAGTAAACACAGACTGTAAAAAGAAGAGTTGGTTTTCTCTTTGTCCCCGTTCTCTCTTTTTCTAATAATATCTTTGATGTTTTTTATACCTTTTTAGGAGAAAGCACCTATTGTGATATCAGGACACTCAGCTCTCTTCTCTCAGGATGTTGAACTTCAAGCAGATTCCAGATTTAGTTCTCAGGTCACGGACAGAAGGTAAGAGGCTCCCTACTCCATGTTCCTCTGTGAGGGCAGAGCCACCAGCTTCCAGAGTTATTTGCTGTTGATGACTAGATGGCAGTTCTTCATGGAGACTTGGTCGCTTACCCACCCAGGACATCAAAAAAATAACTGTAGAGAAAACATCCCAAGTAGAAAGGCAGAGTAAGATGACAGACTTGTAGAAAGGTGCTGGAGTCACACTTGAAGGACTAATCAAGGCAGGACAGAGTTCGTGGTGTTTGCGGGGTGCCTGTTCCTTGCAGTTATCTTTTCTTGGCTCCTGGGCGCACTATATTGGGCTGCTGGGCCTGCCACGCTCTGTGAAGCAGAGTCAGGATGACTCTTCCAATGCATTGACCACCTGCTCCAGGATGTCGGGGCAGTGATCTGCTATCTGCTGGAGAATGGCATTGGCAAACTCCTGCAGCTCTGCATTGTCCTGCTCAACTTTCTCCAACTCCTTTTGAAGCTGAAAGGGAGAGGAAAGATGGATTTCAGATCAAATAAAACAACCCTACTTGCATGGAGTTAAGAATTATCATTTATCAATAAAGAAATGACATTTGCAACAGAACGGATGAACTGGAGGGCATTATGCTGAGTTGCTAGGCCAGGCAGAGAAAAACAAGTGCTGCAAAGCATCACTTAAATGTGAAGTCTGAAAACAAAGAAAAAGTGGAACTCACAAAATCAGAGAGTAAAGGTAGTGGCCGGGGACTGGGGGGCAGGGGAGATGGGAAGAGGCTGCTAAAAGGGCACAGACTTTCCGATATGAGATGAGTGTGGTCTGAGGATCGAAGGTCAAACACAGTGACAACAGTGGATTATACCGCACTGTAAAACCGAAGTGTGCCAACAGAGTATAATGTACGTGTTCTCATGAAGAAAAAAGGAACTATGTGAGACAATGAATGTGTTAACTTGCTAGTGGGAATCCTTTCGCAATGTACGTGTATCAAATCACCGTGTTGTAACTTTAAATATACCACACTTTTATTTGCCAATTGCACCTCAACAAAGCTAAAGAGAAAGGATGACGAAAGAGACACTTCCTATGCGAGGTCTTCCTGCATCTAAATGAACAACCAGGAAAGTGTAAAAATAAATATCAAATGTATTTTCATGAAAATGAAGTCCAAGGAAGTTAGTGACTCTTCCAAGTCCCAAATATGGTCGTTTGCAGACAGAGCGGGGACTTCAATTCCAGGCTTCTCATTCGGAGGAGTTTTCTCTCCACTGTACCTCAGTATCACACAGGTGCATGGGCGATCCCAGACAGGATCCCAATCTTGCATAATGGTCCTTGACCAAGGGAAACTTATGATATAAAAGAATCCCCCTATTTCCACGTACTACTTTTATTCAGTGCATTAAACTACCCTACCTTAGGCCTATTAATTTAGACATGAGGTAGTCTTTGTTTAGGGGTAAGTATATTTCTTCCTTCCTATTGTTCTAAACACCCTCTTAGACATTCCTTCAAGTATTAAACCAACATTTACTAAGGGCCTGGATTTGGTTCTTGCCCTCAAGATCCATTTAGTTAGATCCTTTTAATAAAAAAAGACAAGCATATAAACAGATAATGACAACCCAGTATGGTAAGGACCATAATCGGGCATGGACATATCCTACGGGGAAGACGTAAGAATGCCGCTTTCATCCTGGAGGAATCCAAGAAGCTGTTACTAAAGGCAACATATGATTTGGATCTTGAGGGCTGAACAGGAGTTTGTCTGGGAGATCAAAGACAGAAGAGGCTTTCAGCATATGAAACAAGTGCAGATGCACAGCTATAAAGAAAGGGCCTGGCACAGGTCTTGGAAGGAGTGAGACAGTCAATATGGCGGGAGCACGAGGTAAGGGGAGTGGGTGGGGAATGAGAGAAATCGAAGCTGAAGAGACAAGACTGGGCCCAACTGTGGACGCGAAGCTAAGGAGTTCAGATTTAATCTGGTTCAGACAACAACAACAACAAAAGGAAGTACAAGAGGTTTTAAACAGTACAGAGACATGATCAGTTTCATTTTCTTAGAAGACAGCTATAAAGATAAAAACATGTTAGACTTAGCGGAAAAAGACTAGCCAAAGGGGTAACTGTTACAAGCCCAGGTGAGAGTTAAGGAGGGTTAAAACGAAGGTAGGGTCTGGGGACATGGAGAAGGGCAGATGAATGTAAGACTTTCCAAAGGCAGGACTGATGAGAGGTAGAGTTAAGTGATAGAGAATGGAAAATAATTTTGACAGTTGTAGCTGGGGATATTAGACAAATAGGACTGAAAATACGGGAAACAGAGCAGGTTTTAGGGAAGGAGGAAAATTAAAAATTGAATTTAAAGTGTAGTTAGGAACACAAGCTCCAGAAAGTTAGGCTGCCTGGGTTTCAATGTCAGCTTTGCCAATTGTTAGTTTGTATGACCTGGACCTCTCTAAGCCTCAGTTTCCTCATCCATAAAATGGGGCAATAACATTTATAGGATTGTTTTGAAGATTTAATGAGATATTCTTATAAGGTACAGTATAATACCTGACACATAGAAAATGCTTGATAAATGTTAGATGTTGTTATAATCATCATTTTTTAAACTAAATCAGTAAGATTATCCAAAAAGTCCACGTAGATTAAAAAGCAAAGAGAACCAAGTTCTAACTACAATGTCAACAGAATCTAGATGCTCTGAACCAAGAATTAACATGCGGCTTCTACAAATATATCAAAGAGCTGGGAACAGATTCAGAAATCTTCTTTCTGCTAAATGTTGACTAAAAGATCAAGGCATGCAAGGGCTGGCTTTAGACCACACTAAGTCTTGGTGCATAACAAGGCCTGGCTGTGTCACATAAATATAAATCTCTGAACTGGGGAAACCAAGGAGGCCAGGTGCACAGAATATAATCCAGAAATATAATCCAGAAATACTGCTAGGTGAAAGGACTACAACTCTCAAGTCTCTTCAAAGGAACTGAAGTCAACCACTCAAAGTGTGCAAGGACAATGTCAGGTTGTACTGCTTCAGATTATTCTCAGGAATATTCCGAACAACTTTGGTTGATATTTGGAGCCAGGTATCTGTACTTGACTTTCTACAAGTCACATATTTATTTCCCATGAAATATTTTAAAATTCTATTTGGCTTCTATTATGTTAAATAGATAAACAAGAAGTTACTAATGAATGCATTTTATTTTAATAACACTTTCCAGGTTTTTTTTTTTTTTTTTGGATTTAAAAAGTATTATATATGCATTGTAGAATATCTGGATAAGAAAAGCACCAAGAAAAAAAATCACAACATTAGCATCAGGAGGTAAGCACTGCTGTATATTCTGTCATATATCTTTTGAGACTCTTATTATATGCACATGTAATTTTGGAAACAAAATGGCAATGATATTATACACTGATTTTGTTTTTACCTAAAAGTATACTATAGATACATTTCCAAATCAATTCCCAAAGACTCTTTCTGGAACTTCATAACTGATTCTAAAATTTATCCTGAAGTGTAAATATGTAAGAGTCAAAAAATATTTCAAAGATATAAAAATGACACAGGAGTTGCTTGACCAGATTATAAAACACAGTATAAAAGTATATTAGAAGTATTATATTGATAAAATTTGGTCAGTGGGATTTAGAATATGATCAGGAGGCATTAGAAATCCATGACTATTTTAGGCTGTCTGGGCATAGCTGTAGTTAGAGTCCTGCTCATTTGTGCATACACAGAAACTTCAAACTGGCTGAAGATCCCAATTTAAAAATTATAGTGTGAATACACATTCTTCTCAAGTGCACATGGAATGTTCTTCAGGAAAGATCATATACCAATTTATTAACACTACCAAACAAGTGTTAATAAATTTAAGAAGACTAAAATCTCATCAAGCATCTCTTCTGACCACAATGGTATGAAATTAGAAATCAATTAAAATAAATAAACTGAAATATTCACAAATAGTGCAGCTTAAACAGCATGGAACTAAAAAACCAAATGATCAAACAAGAAATAAAATATGTTGAAGCAAGTGAAAACTGAAATATTGTACAATACAGCAAAAGTTATGAGATGCAGAAAAACCAGTTCTAAGAGGAAAGGTCATAGAGAAAAATGCCTACATTAAGGGAAAAAAAAAGATTTCAAATAAACAACATAACTTCACACCTGAAGGAACTACAAGATGAAGCACAAACACAGCCCAGAGTTAGAAGGAAGGAAATAACAAAGATCAGAATGGAAATAACTGGCTTAGAGACTAAAAGGATAATGAGAAAGATCAATAAAACTAAGAGCTGTTTTTGAAAAGATAAACTAAATAGGCAAACCTTTAGCTAGACTTACCAGGGGAAAAAAGAGAGAAAACTCAAATGAAATCAGGAATGAAAGCGGAGATGTTGCAACCGAAAGCACAGAAATACAAAGAATCATATGAGACTACTATGAACAACTGTATGGCAACAAGTTGGAAAACCTGGAAGAAATGGGTGAATTCCTAGAAACATAAGACATACCAAGACTGTGTCATGAAGAAACAAAATCCAAACAAACTGAACACTACTAAGGAGACTGAATTAGCAATCAACCACCTCCCAACAAACAACACTCCAGGACTAGATAGATGACTTCACAGGTGAATTCCACCCCACATTCAAAGAAAAATTAATACTAATCCTTCTCAAACTCTTCCAAAAAAACAGAAGTGGAGGGTAAACTTCCAAACTCATCTTATAAGGCCAGCATTACCCTGATACCAAAAATAAACAAGGACACCATACAAAAAGAAAATGGCAGGCTAATATACACGATAAACACTAATGCATAAAATCCTTCAAAAAATATGAATAAACCAATTTGACAATTCATTAAAAGGATCATATACCATGATCAAGTGGGATTTATTCCAGTGATGCAACGGTAGTTTAACATTTTTAAATCAATACATGTGATATGCCAAATTAGAAAAGTGAAGGATAAAAATATATGATCATCTCAATAAATGCAGAAAAAGCATTTGACCAAATTCAAATGTATACCAGAGAGAATGTACTCCTACATACTAAAGGCCATATATGACGTTCCCAAAGCTAGGATCATACTCAATGGTGCAAAGCTGAAAAGAAAGCTTTCCTTTAAGATCAGGAACAAGATAACGATGCTACCTAGCCACTTTAATTTAATATAGTATTAGAAGTCCCAGCCAGAGCAATTAGACAAGAAAAAGAAGTAAAAAGGCATCCAAATAGAAAGATAAGTAAAACTGACAATCTTTGCAGGTGACATATTATATACAGAAAACCTTAAAGACTCAACCAAAAAACTGTTAAAGCTATTGAACAAAATCAATATATAAAAATCTGTTGTTTTTATATACAAATAAAGAATTCAGAAAGAGGTATTAAAAAAGCAATCCCATTTTTAATTGTATCAAAAGGAATAAAATATCTATGAATAAATTCAGCCAATGAGGTGAAAGACCTGTATACTAAAAACTCTAAGATGTTGCTCAAAGAAGTTGAAGACATGAGTAAATGAAAAGATTCCATGCTCACAGATTGAAATAACTGAAATTAATAAAATGTCCATACTACCCTGAGCAATATGAATATTCAATGCAATCCCTACCAAAATTCCAATGGCATTTCTATTTCTAGAACAATTCTAAAATTTGTATGAAACCATAAAAGACCTCAAATAATCAAAGCAATCTTGAGAAAAAGAAACAAAGCTGGAGGCATCATGCACCCTGATTTCAAACTGTATCATAAAGCTGTAGTAATTATAATGTGTGGCGCTGGCATAAAAGTGGACACATAGATCAATGAACCAGAACAGAGCCTAGAAACGAGCACACATATATATATGGTCAATTAATTTATGACAAAGGAGTCAAGAATATGCAGTTGGGAAGGGATAGTCTGTCTCTTCAATAAAGGGTGTTAGGAAAACTGAACATCCACGTGCAAAAGAATAAGACTGGACCACTATCTAACACCATACACAAATATTAACTCAAAATGAATTAAGGACTTGCATGTAACACCTGAGATCTGAAAACTTCCAGAAGAAAACGTAAGCAATAAGAGAGAAAAAAACAGAAGCAGGAGAGAAACATCAGTATGTGGTTCCCTCTCACATGCCCCTAACTGGGGACCTGGCCTGTAGCCCAGGCATGTGTCCTGACTGAAAATTGAACTGGTGACCCTTTGGTTCACAGGCTGGCACTCAATCCACTGAGCAACACCAGCCAGGATATTGAGTACACATATTCTGAAGAAGACATAAAGATGGCCAATAGGTTCACGAGAAAGGGCTCACCATCACTAATTATCATAGAAACGCAAATCAAAACCACAATACGATATCACCTCACACCAGTTAGAATGGCCATCATCAGCAAGACAAGAAATAATAAATGTTGCTGAAGATGTGGAGAAAAGGGAGCGCTCATACACTGTTGGTGGGGATGTGATGGGTGGAGCATCTATGGAAAACAGTACAGAGGTTCCTCAAAAAGTTAAAAATAGAACTACAGTATGATCCATCAATTCTACTTCTGGATCCTTATCCAAATAAAATGAAACACTAACTGAAAAAGATATGCGCACCCCCATGCTCATGGCAGCGTCCGTTACAATAGCCAAGGGACAGGAGCAAACCAAGTGTCCACTGATGGATGAATGGATAAAAAAAATGTAAACACACCCACACACAAATACAGAATGAAATATTATTTAAGCCTAAAAAAGAAGGAAATTCTGCCATTTGCAACAATACAGATAAAACTTAAGGGTATTATGCTAAGTGAAATAAGCTAGACAGAGAAAGATAAATACGATTATGATCTCACTTATATGTGGACCCTAAAGAAAGCAACAACAACAAAACAAACTAAAATCATAGGCAGAACAGCCAGAGGTGAGGGTGACTGGGTGGGGAAAAGGGGAAAGGGAGTCAAAAGGTACAATTCCCAGTTATAAAAGAAGTAAGTCCTGGGGATGTAATATACAGCATGGTAACTACAGTTAATAATACTGTACTGAACATTTGAAATATGCTAAGAGATCAGATCGTAAAAGTTCTTATCACAAGAAAGAAGAACAGGTAAGCATGGGTGGTGATGGATGATAACTTGACTTATGGTGGTGATCATTTTGCAATATATACACATTATCAAATCATTTTGCAGACCTGAAACTAATATGATGATGATGATGGTATTTTGTCAATTATATCTCAGTAAAAAGTTATTAAAATTGAATCATGAAAGTATAGAAGCAAATTTAGGAGCATGTTTTATAATCTTGGGCTGGGAGATGGGTAAATGCTTTTTATTTTATATTTTGCAATAGACTGAATGTTTGTGTCCCCCTCTCCCAATATGTATGTTGAAATCCTAATCTCAGTGTGATGGTATTTTGGGGTGGAACCTTTGGGAGATAATTTGGTCATGAGAGTAAAACTTGCATGGACGAGAACAGTGCCCTTGTAAGAAGAGCTCAGAGAGCCAGCTGGAGCTCTTCCCACCATCTGAGGGCCCAAGGAGAAGGCCATCTACGAGGCGGCAGGAGGGCCTCACGGAACCTGGCCACGCTGGCGTCTGGGTCTCGGACTGCCGGACTCCAGAATGGTGAGAAATGAATTTCTGTTTTTGATAAGCCACACAGTTTATGGTATTTTGTTACAGCAGCTTGAACTGATTAAGACATAGGGTAATGTGTTTAAAGAAAGCTATAAAAGGAAAATAAAGGGCAAATTTGACTGTATAGAAATTTAAAATGATTATATGGAGACAGAAGAGATATAACCTAAATTAAAATACAAGTGTTGGCTTAGGAAACATGACAAATAAGACAAAGAACAGAATGACAAAGGATTAACATCAATATATTGTAAGTGGTACTATAAGTTTAGTAACAATAGAAAAATGGTCAGAGTACATAAACAAAAAACTCATGGAAGAAATACAAATGGCTAATAAGCATAAAAAATAGACAATTTCATTAAAAATTAAAGAAATACAAGTTAAACAAGATAGGGTTTTCTCTCCCTTATCACATTGGCAAAAGTTTCGAAGACTGTTAAAGATCAGCATTGGTAAGGATTTGGGGAAGTGGGTACTCTTTATGCCACTATTGAGGGAATGCAGATTGGCACACAATATGGTCTTACCAACCAAGTTTAATTGTATGTATCCTTTGATCAATGAATTCTACTTTTAAGAGTATATTCTACAGAAATACCCATAAGAAGCTCAAGAATGTATGCATATATAAGAGCAAAAATTTATTAACAAACTTAGTGTCAAAAAAGAGGTGAGAGAGAGCTTTATTCTTGGATGAACCTATATATAAAAAAATGGATGAAAGCAAAACCACAACACTATTGAGTGGCTGGTTTGAGTGGATGGAAGGACTTCCAGTTTTACTCTGTATACTTCCATATTACTTAATACTAGAAGCAACATCAACTTTATGATAAGAAATATAAATACAGGTATATAATATATTCAAAGCTACATGCATTTTAAATGTGTAATTCTTGTATTCTGAGATGCTGAGAAGGGACACAGAAATGTATAAAATACTCAAAAAGCAGCAACTGACTTGCCAGTGAAAAGGAATGAAGATCTGATGTAAACTATACTTGCTATAACATGAACCATAAACAGACCAGGTAAAATACACCAGTTACAAAAGACTACATATTGTATGGTTCCATTTTTACAAAATGCCCAGACCAGGCAAATTGAGAGACAGAAGGCAGATTAGTAGTTGCCTTGGGCTGGGGTAGGATGGGGTGATGTGGAGTGATTGCTATATACGGATTTCTTTTTGAAATGATGAAAATGCTTGAAAATCAGTTGTGGCGATGGTTCCATAATTCAGAAAGCATATTAAACCTATTGAATCATACACTTGAGGGAGGGTGGTAATGGGAGGGAAGTTGGGAGGGAGGGTGGGTGGGCTTGATTGGGAGTAAAGGGGAGAAAACTGTACTTGAACAATCATTAAAATATATAAAAAAAATGAATAAAGGTACTCTGAATTTCCTCACAATGGTATTCTGTTATAAGAATAAAGATTAAAATATTTTATTTGAGAAAAATTAAAATATGATTTTTTAAGTAAAAAAGAATCATACACTTGAAATGGGTGTATTGTAATGGTGTGTGAATTCGATCTCAATAAAACTGTAAAAAACTACTGACTGAGTCCTCCATGCAAAAAACTGAGCAGTAAGTCAGAAAGGCATAAAGTGCTACTGCCTTCTGTTCCGGCAAAAAGGAGGAGGAGAATGAACGTGGCAATTGATATTAGAGGACAGAAAAAAGGGTTGTTCCCAGTGGAAAAGGAGAATGAGCTGATGAGGCATGAGGGAGGAAATGCACTGGGCTGCTTACGGAAGCCCAGGAATAGGAGACACTCTTGGTCTTCATGGAAGCAGTACCCGCTCTCTGAGGGTGACAAAGGCCCTGGGCTGGCCAGACCTGGGCACTATCCCTCAGAGGACCCTCCACTCCCAGTCCATTGCGTGGCTGCCGTGAAGCCACACCTAGGAACTGCGTTTCATTTCAGGCACCTCATTACCAGAAAAATGGAGACAAACTGGAGTAAGTTCAAAGGAAACTGGCAGGCATGACTAAGAACCTGACAGGACCCTTTTATGAGGCAGGACTAGAAGAACTAAATAGTAGACCTGACTAACTGAACACCAAGGGAACGGAATGTGATCATTACCCACAAAAGTCAGAAGGGCATAAACAAGAGGCGGGCGGAGTGATCGCACTGGAGGAGGAAGTATAACTAAAGGCGCTGGGAAAAGATGAGGGGGACAGAAAAGCCAGAGGCAGACCGTGAGGCTATGCCTTTTCCAAGGTCTAATGAATGGTCTGCCTAGGAAAAGGTGTTTAAAAAAATAAAGGGATCGGAAGAATCAAAAAGTTTAGAGAAGGAAGTGTTCCCTCATTAACTGCCGTTGCTTTACATCTGGTAGGCCCTCCTCTGTTCCCCGGGGAGGATGCGCGGCTGGCATTTTATCTGAAAGCCGTATTAAATGTGGGCACGGCAGAGCGCGGAGAGACTTCATTGGCACTTGATCCATTATATGCTAAAATTTCCTGTCTTGAAAAAAAATCTCAAAGATCAATTTTTCTTGTGAAACAGGAATTACTTTTAAAATGAGGGCTTTTATTCTGACTTTGAAATGCAAAGCTTCAGTCATTCAGAAGTCAAAGGAGCACAGGAAAGCGTTGTTAAACCATTTAGACCACTTAGGAAAGAAAGGCAGTGTAAAGTAACCAAACTAAAAACCTACACAGCACAGGTGTGAAAACAAATCTTGAAATGCATTAGTACCTTGTTATTTTAAAATATTTTGTTAGCATGTGCATCACATGTAAAAAAAGGAAGTTTTTATAGGGTTTCCATACGCAGCAGTTCCAATAGATACATCGGGAAAGGTGTATTCCAGCTTCTGGAACCTAATCTGCCAGATCTCACTCAAGATATTCTTGTTCCCTCTCCTGCTTGCCGTAGCGGGACACACCCTCCATGCCTGCCTATCCATCTCTCACCTCCTCCCCGAAGAAACGCCCCTTTATACTTAACACTAGCAAGGAATTTCCCCAAAGTACAAACATGCAATGTTTGGGATTTAATGAAAATGCTTATTATATCCTAGCCTTAGTGAATTACATTCTTCTGTCTCCCTCTTTTCCTTCCTTGTTAAAGCTACAAATTCAAACTTAGTATATGTAAGACCCGGCAATCCAGCAAGATCTTCCATTTCCTACTTTCTGCTCTCTAATATTGGCAGGTAAATCCCATCCCTGAAAGTAACTACAGTGAAAAATACTGTCTACTTTCTTAAAGCACCATAACTATATGTGCAGCACGTAAGTTCACACAATTCCTTCTTTGAATATGAACAACTTTTTGTGTACGTATTGAAAGCTTTGCATCAAAGACAAACAACAACAAATTTTAAATCACTTCCAAAGTAAAATACTTTCCACTGAACTGCAAAACAAATTTGCTCCCATGAATCCTGCAAGCACCTTCTGTAACTTGTTCATCAAACCTCCTATCTCAGCACCTTAGTTTCCTTCATATACAAAAGATCTACTATAAAATCTTCCTCAAGCCTCTTGGGCACCTCAAGATTTAGTGAAAAGCCCCTTCCCACTGAACCTTAATTTAAGTAACAATCTCTGGAGGAAAGGACTGTGGGAACAATAAGTGTGCAGGTATGTCCCTCCATTACAGGAGATATAAAATAATATGCTGTGTGCTAAAAGAAACAGGGATTTGAAAATGTGGATTAGAATGACCATGAGGGCACCAAGTCTGGCTGCTGCCAACTTCCCACCTGTGGGGTGAGGTGCTATGAGTGGCAAAGGGCACAACACGGTGGTGGCTCAGGGCCATTCACTGCAGAAGCAACTGGTGATTTTGAGAAAACTGTCACAGGGAATGTAGCCACGCAACATCCTACCTCCAAACATCCCACAACAGTGCATGTTCCTTCCTCTCCAGGCCAACCTCAGTCACCCTTCCATTGCCTGTCCCTTCAACAAACTCTGTGGTTCCTGTCTCTCCCTGCCTCCACTCCTTCCCCAGGGCTGTCAAGGGCACTCTCATTCTGAAAAGACCCTTTCATCTGTCTCTCTGACAAGGTAGGACCAACTTTTCTCTTTCTTTCTTCACCACACATTTCAACAGAAGAGTCTACATGTGCTACCTGTTTTTCATTCCCCTCCTTAACATCTTTTAATTTTTGTCACCGAAATTGCTTTCTCAAATGGTCACTAAACTAAGACCTCTACATCAAAAACTGTAACACATCATTAAGAGAAATTTAAAAAAATACTAGAGTTCACATATATTAATAAATCAAACCATATGATGTTTGTCTTTTTGTGACTTAAATTTAAAAAAATATCTTAAATGAAGGGATATAACGTGATCATGGATTGGAACACTCAATATTGTATTAATAAAAGTGTTAATTCTGCCTCAATTAATGTATAGATTCAGTGTAATCCAAACCAAAACTCTGCCAGATGTGTGTGTCTGTATAAAATTGACAAGGTGATTCAAACTGTAAATGGAAATGCAAAGAGCCAAGGATAGCCAATACGATCTTGAAGAACAATGTTACAAGAAGAACAAGAATTGTCTGAAGAAAAACATTACTATAAAGCTACAGTTGTTAATATACTTTGCAATTGGCACAAAAACAGTTATGTAGACCAATGAAACACAAAGAATCCAGAAAAACCAGCCTATACCTGAGAATGACCCAATGTCCATCAACAACTAAATGATAAATTGTGATGAGAATGAATGAACCATATCTACATGTAACCTAAGAGATGCATTTCATAAATACAAAGTTGATGAAAGAAGCTAGACACAAAAGAGTTCACACTATATGATTCTAGGTAAAGTTTAAAAATAAGCCAAACTAATCTGTAGTAATAAAAGTCAGTTGACTCCCAGTCAAGATGGCAGCTTAGATGAATATCTAAGGCTCACCTCCTTCCACAACTACATCAAAATCACAACTAAAATATAAAATAACCATCACTCAGAATCATCAGAAATTGAGTTGAATGGAAGTCTGAAAACTACAAATGAAAGAAACCACATCCATGGTAGTGGGGGGAGATACGGCACCCACACCCACATATGACAGATAAAAATTTGGAAGGGATATCTTGGGAGTGAGGAGTCCCAGCCCCAAGCCACGCCCCCCAACCTGGGTTTCTAGAGCCAGGAAGATAGGTCCCTATAACTTCTGGCTGCAAAAACCAGCAGGGACTAGTGTTGGAAGAAACCTCTGGAGTCCCAAGCAGTTCTCCTTAAAGAACCCACACATGGACTCACCTACTCAGACTCACTCCCTCTGAGCTCCAGCACCAGGGCAGCAGCTTGAATATACAGGGAGCTATATACAGGGAGGAACTGAAGTGTCTGTCAAGGCAGGAGCTGGGGACAGCTTTCTCCCAGATAGAAAAGAGGGCAGAGGCCACTGTCCCTTTTGGGAGCCTTCCTGCCACAGAGACACAGAGATGGCAAGCAGGCACCATACATGCAACTCCATCAGCCTGGCTAACACTGTTTGCCCAGCCTTGGAGATTCCCTAAGACTCTCTCCCACCCAACTTAACAGCCCACCTAAGCTGTTAACTGTGGCTTTTTCATACGAATGGATGGCCTTGGCTCATGCTTCACAATTTCCTAAATCCTATCAAACAAGCAACAGCCTGCCTGAGTGAGCCCCCAGCCCCTGTACCTCTTGCTAAGTGATCCAGGCCCAGCACTAGCAGCAGTCAGCATGCATTTACAGCTTGGCTGGGAATTGCCAAGCCCAGCACAAAGAGCAGCCATATGAGATTGTTTTATAGCTCATGCAGGGTGGCCCCAGGCAGACCACAGGTGGAGACTGACCTTGGCATGCACTACCTGGGAAATGCCAGAGCCTGTGCATCCAGTGGACAGCTACAAACCATGCTGGAGCAACATCACCCTGCCCCTGCACAGCTGATCCTCCACGGAGGGTGGAGGTTGGTGCTCAGTGGTCACAGCCATTCCTTGCCACTGACTGGCTTGGGTAAACACCTCCCATCGACCTGCCAACAGCAACCAAGGCTCAACTACAAGAGAAGGCTGTACTCAGCCCACATGAAGGGCACACCTCAAGTACCCAACTTGGGTGACTAGGGAGGCTGTGCCACTGGACCCTACAGGACACCTACTACATTAGGCCATAGCAGCTCTACCTAATACACAGAAAGAAACACAGGGAGGCTGCCAGAACAAGGAGACAAAGAAACATGGCCCTAATGAAAGAGCAGATCAAAACTCCAGAAAAAGAGCTAAACAAAATGGAGATAAGCAATCTATAGATACAGAGTTCAAAACACTGGTTATAAGGATGCTCAAGGAAGTTAGTAAGGACCTCAACAGCATAAAAAAGATCCAGTTAGAAACGAAGGGTACACTAATTGAAATAAAGAACAATTTATATGGAAACAACAGTAGAGTGGATGAAGCTGAGAATCAAATCAGTGATTTGGAAATAAGGAAGCAAAACACAACCAATCAGAAAAAAAACAACAACAAAAAAGAATCCCAAAAAATGAGGATATGTAAGCAGCCTCTGGGACAACTTCAAGAGGTCCAACATTTGCATCATAGAGGTGCCAGAAGGAAAAGAGAACAAGCAAGAAATTGGAAATCTATTTCAAAAAGTAATGAAAGAACACTTCCCTAATTTGGTGAAGGAAATAGACATGCAGGTCCAGGAAGCACAGAGAGTCCCAGACAAGATGGATGCAAAGAGGCCCACTCCAAGACACATCATAAACAAAATGACAAAGGTGAAAGATAAAGAGAGAATCTTAAAAGAAGCAAGAGAAAAGAAGTCAGTTACCTACAGGGGAGTTCCCTAAAACTGTCAGCCAATTTCTCAAAAGAAACTTTGCAGGCTGGAAGGGTTTGGCAAGAAATATTCAAAGTCATGAAAAGTGGGGACCTACAGTCAAGATTGCTCTACCCAGCAAAGCTATCATTTAGAATCAAAGGGCAGATAAAGAGCTTCCCAGTCAAGAAAAAACTGAAGGAGTTCACCATCCCCAAACCATTATTATATGAAATGTTAAAGGGACTTATTTAAAAACAAAAGAAGATGAAACCTATGAATAATAAAATGGCAATGAATACATATCTATCAACAATTGAATCTCAAAAACAAACTAAGTAAATAGGAAGAAGACAGAATCATGGATAGGGAAAGGGTTTCAATAGTTGCCAGATAGAAGGGGAGTGTGACAGAATGGGTGAAGAGGGGAGGGGAGTAAGAAGTACAAACAGGTAGTTACAGAATGGCCATGGGGATGTAAAATAGAGCATAGGAAATGGAGTAGCCAAAGAACTTACATGCATGACCCATGGCCATGAACAATGGTGTGGGGATTGCTGGGAAGAGGGTGGCAAAGGTGATAAAATTGGGACAACTGAAATAGCATAATAAAAAAAATATAATTAAAAAAAAAAAAGTCTGGCTCTGGCTTGTGTGGCTCAGTGGATTAAGCACTGGCCTGTGAACCAAAGGGTCGCCCCTAGTTAGGGGTGTACAAAGGACACATTGATATTTCTCTGTCTCTCCCTTCCCTTCTCTCTAAAAAATAAATAAATAAATAAACTTTTAAGTTAAAAAAGTCAGTTGACCCTTGCGGGGGCAAGTAGTGACTGGACAGGGGCAAGTCAAGGGGCTTCTGACGTGCTGGTAAGACTCTGCTTCCTGTTCTAGGTGCTCATTGTGAGCATGCAACAATTCACTGAGTTGCATACACATGACTTGTGTATTTTTTGTATGCTTGTATAATTAAAAACTTCAATACCCCTGAAAACACAAACCTCAATGTTTACCTAACTCAGTCTTCATTCATCCTACTTGAGCCCCTTCTGTGATATTTGCCCCTGATAATACCTCCTTCTAATATCGTCTCCCCTCTTGACGTTCCGACTCTCCTTTGCCTGACCATATTTTCCTTCTCTGTCCTGCTACTGTTCTTCTTCTTTCTGCTTCCTCCCACACATGTAGGGGATTGCTGAGGTCTAAGAGGTGTGTTCTTCCTCTTACACCCTGGGCTTGGATAACGCTGTTTACCTTAGCTTTATAAGAGGTAATAATAATAGCGATGACCTTACTGGTCATTTATCATGGGCCAGGTATTGCCCCAAGTGCTTTAGAGCACTAACACCTGTAATCCACTTTCTTTGCCAATTTAATTATTTCTGTTGAGGTGTGTTTTTCTTATAAATAAAGCTTTTTATTTACCACAGAAAATTCCACACATATACAAAAGAGAATAGTAAATATGATAACCTTTATATGACATAAATGTACCCATTACCAAGGTTTGTCAGTATGATTACGACGCTAGGTTCCTTCTCTCCTGTCAGACTCACATTTTCAAATGCCTGATAGACATTCTTTGTGAACGTTGCTCTTCAACATCAACTCATACTGTTTATACTATTTAATAAACTACTCTTTTTACTTAATAGTGACTACAAATAGTTTCTCATGTGATTACATACTCTTCTCCAACACAGCTCTCCTGTGAGAATCTGGTTACTGCCTGTGTCAGGCCACGCTGCTTTTGGGTTAGCTCCTTTACTGCTGACCACCTCCTGGTCGCGGCCCTGAGCGCCAGCTGTCACCCCCTAGCATCCTTTGCTGATTCCAGTGGCTTCGCAGCCACTTCGCCCTGGTCTGTAAGAGCAGTCTTTCTGAAACAGGTTGGGTTAGGTTCCCTCCTCTTCTTCCACTATCTTAACTGGTTTCCTAACTTACGAGATGGAGTCCAAATTTCTTTGGCATGGCAGCCACAATCTGGCAGCCCTATCATCCTTTTCCGATTTCACCTGCTGGTACATCCTTGCCATTCCATGGTCTTTGCTTTTACTTCGACATAGTTCTCTCATCCTAGAACGTGGACAGTCTTACCTCCGACACACCTTTTGTCCCTGTCTCAGTCATCCTTCCTGGCTGGGCTCAGCTTCCCCTTTTCTCTGTGAAGCCTTTTTTATTCAGAGGTGAATAGTGCTAATGTATTAATTTTGTTTCATGTTTCAAGAGCTGGCTATATGTTAATTACCCAACTCTTCGTAAACTTCTTGATGAGTTCTTTTTTACACACCAATGCTGGCTAGCAAAATATCCAACACACAGCAAACAATAGAAAAATGACTAGAGAGTAAACTAAAGGAATAGATGCTAATCCTGGGGGGAAACACTGATAACTTGCCAAAGAGCTTTTTAAAATAAAAATGGAAGCACCTTTCAAATCAAGACTGTCTGACCATGCAGACCTCCTAGTAGGCACATAAACTATGCACTGTAGTGCCCCACTTTGCTCAAAGTTTCCAAAAGGTGGGATACGGGACAAGTACAAGACACTGAGGTGGCCTCTGGCAGGAGCTTTCTGGCTTTGTCTGCTGAATGCTGTTATAATGTATTCTGTTCTTAGTAGCTATTCCAGCCTTCCCTGAACTCAGAGTAGTAATATGATTTCTAGAGGGCCTTGAGCCAAGAATCACAAATGCAACAGCAACTCAATCTGAATTGAGTTGCTAAAAGCAATGCACATTTGAAGTGTGTGCTGCAGAAGAAAAGACAATACTTGAGCCTCCACCACTCTTCAGGGGAGAAATGGACAGAGGAAGCCTCAGAAGTAAAGTGAGGTATTTCAGAGATGATGTTATACAACCTCACCCCCAAAAAGCATTGTTGTGAAAGGCTGACTGTAAGGAAAATCACTTGAGCTCCCTTCCTGCTTTCAGTGTTGGGATATCGTCAGGGAACAGAGCTGATGGTGTGAAGGAACACAGTCTGGTTGGAGGGAGGAATGGAAGTCCAGCTGAGGGATGGGCTGACTGAATCCGGGAAACTGCCCTAGGGCATTTCTAGCTCGCACAGGACCGGTTTTCCAGTACATGCTCCATCTCTCCAAAGCTGAGTGAGGGCATCAGGGAGCGCTAAGCGAAATCCAGGAAGTAAGAAAATCTTAAAAGAGAGAACACAGCCTTATTTCAAGGTAAACAACTCTCTGTTCACATTCATAAAACATGAGGTGTACAGCTGGGTATAAAGAATAGATGGTTATGAGAGGTTACTGGATGAATTCACTTGTGGCTGGCAGTGACTCAGATTAACTCCTTTCTGTAGATGGTTTGGTGGTAGGCAGGAAATTATATAGAGATGATTAGTTTGGTTTAGGCGGACAAGAGTCTGAACTTGAGGTTTTTAACAGCTAGGTCCTAGGATGCACAGCCCATGAGGTCTGAGCTGAAAACTGGCATGACTGGAGCCTTTAGAGACGATGGTCAAGCTGAAATGGCCCTTCCGTACCGGCCAGATCTGGGTGCAGCCCCCAGCCCACATCAGCAGGCTGTTGAACCACATCTGCTTAGGACATACGAGGACAAAATAACTTCTGAGTTTAGATTTTTGAATAACTAGAATACGCAGAAATATATTTTGTAATAATGTGTGTTGACTAAAGCAGCAAATATATAACTTAGGTGGTCAGAGTAGATATTTCTTGTCCAGTCATTTACTTTTCTACAGGTATTTTGGTCACTCTTTTACTCTGTAGAATCCCTCTAATGTTTAATACCAGGGAAAACTAAAGTTATCCTTGGGGAATTTGTCCTACGATTATTTCCCACAGATTGAGCCTAATACTTCAAGTCTGAGCTTGCAGCTTGACTCTCCCTGCTCTCCAGGTGTCCATCCACCTCTGGTGCTTGCTGTGTGGAGCTGGGAGTAGCTGCACCGCGGCCCTGGGCTCTGCGCAGCTGGCAGTGGCGAGGATCATGAGGTTGCTATTGGGCCTGCCCCTTCTCCCTCCCCCACTTTGTAGTGAACTCCTTTTCCAGGCAATATCTGAATTTGTTTTTATAAGAATGAAAGGCTGTTGTTTCTTAGGCCAAAAGTAAATAAGATGTTACTGCTCTTCCATAACTAATTTTGAACAAAATGTCATAACAAAAATAAAAGTTTGGCTCCATCCCACCAAAGGGGCCTGTATATACATGACCCACAGTGTCACTGCTGAACAGCATGATATTCCACAGTAAGCTCCTCCAGATTCACTGGTGATATAAAGGAACTTTCTCCTTTCCTTCCCTCATGGCAGAAACATCAAGGTAGGAGGGAACCCCAAGTATTTCAGCCTCTCAAAGAATGAAAGCCATATCATTATTTTCTAGTATTATCGAGATCACTTTATGACTGGCATATACTATATGTAGCTCCCTAAATATTTATCGAATGAAAGCTTGCCATGTGCCTTAGGGTAGGTCAACTTTTTAATGTTATATCACCATGTATTTTCACCTTCAGTTTTCAAAAGTTAAAAATGAAAACAAAATCAAGAGCTTCTCTGCTTTCCACCAATGCACTCAAAGTTCTGCACTGTGATACTGGCAACTTCCTAGTCCTGAAGGAAACAAAACAGTTAAGACTTTTGGTGAATCTGTATTAACACACAGCACACAATTTCATTTTCTATATTAACCCCCTGCTCCACAAAGTATCAAACCTAAAAGCAGGCCAGTTCTGATGTTCAGACTCATACACCTGGAAGGGAGCAAACAGAACTACCAGTTCGGTTCTCTGCCCACACCGGGAAGACCACTGAGGACTGCAGAGGTAAAGTGGCTACATGCGTCCAGACAGACAGAAGTATTTGCCTCGGGGAAGCTTACGTATTACTCTTCCTTCAAGCCCGACCAGTGAGTGGTTAGGAACTCAAACTCTACTGTCTCCAGATACACATATTCTCCCTAAATAAAAAGAGTAAGCCTCCCCTGCCTCACAGGAAGTTTCATAAGGAATCTGGTCTTACTGGCTAACTACCAACCTCTTAGAGGTGTCACATCACTCACTGTAGCTTATCATTCTTTCGAAGGCTAGAGTCAGTCATGATTCTGTGAAAACCAACAACTGAGAAGAGGTCAAGTAACACAGGTAAAAGTAGACAAATGACCTGGGGTCAGTGGCAATTTACAGCACCAGAACACATGCTGCTAACACCTGTCACTCCAAATTAATCTCCGTATACATAGCAAGACCTGGAACCTGGCACGTACAATGGGCATTAACAACCCAGTTTTAGACAGGTATCTGCACATACACCAGCACAAACTTTTGCTTTCTGATGATTCTATTATATATTGGCAGATGCCACTAATGTACTAATGCCTTGATTTCTAACCTACTTGTATGGCTAGACACTTCTAAAATGCTGGTTGCTTCCCTGCCTAAGAAAGCATTCTTTCCTGGCTGAGATAATGAGTTTTTTCTATGTGATAGTCTGTGCCAATAAGAACCTCCTAGGTTACCATCTTTCCTGAAAGATCGTATGTTGATATAGGTGTTAGACCTCCTCTGAACAAGTGAGGGGAGGGAGTGGATGAGAAAAGCACAGCAAGAAAACGGAAGGCAGGACTCCAAAAGGTAAAAGTGGGAAGACACCTTACCTCCCAAACCCCACAGGACACTTACACTAGTCTGACCGTTCCGCGCACATTGAATTTCAAGAGTCAAGACCCATCTCGCATGTGAAAATGTTCTGGAACAAACACCAATGGAACTGTGACGTAGCTTGCCACTCAAAGAACAAGCCAACTGTGACCACAGTGATACCTCCGTCTGCATAACTGAAATTTGCCGAGTTGAATGTAAAAAAAAGGTAAATATGCTAGTGATAAACGTGTTAATTAACTCAGTGACGGGAATCTTTTCACACTGTATATGCATAATACATCATCGCATGGTATACTTTAAACATCTTAAATTTTATTGTCCATTATATCTCAATAGAGCTGGAAAACAAAAAAACAAACAAAAAACAAGCCAGTTTGACGTGCTTAAGATGAAGCACAGTCCTGAGGCAAAAGGATGGATGGAATGGTCTCTACTAGGCGTTGCCAGTCTGAAGACGTGCTGAGGTAGGACTCAAGGCTTGAGAAAGTGTGGAGTGTTAAAAACAAAGACATGAATAGACATTCAAATTAAGGGCCTGTCACTAGCAGAATGGAGACAAAATTTCCCTCTTTGCCAAAGGGATTCATCAGAACAGTGGTGGGGCTCTGGGAATCACAGACACAGGTGAACCAGCCAGCCCAGTGTATTTGTTTTGGCTCTCAGAAATGAAAAGTGTCAAAAGGGAGAGGATGAAAGAAAAAAACCTCAACAAAAACCAAAGACCTAAAAGGAAATCTAATGCTGAAACTGTCAGGGTGGTAAGAACAAGGTTCTGTTACAGCTGAAATTTGAGTGCTAAACTAGCACAAAGCTGAACCCATGTCTAGCTAATTTCTGTGACCAAGCAGGAAGCAAGAAGAAAGTATCTTCCACCACAGTGGCACGTGCTCAATGCATGGCCCTTGTCCAGGACTGCCATCTGCTGTTTCCAGCACAGTGTCCAATTCTAGGGCCAGTGTGACAAGAAGACCAGAAGGGCTTCCACAGGTGACTATGGGTCTTGGTATGACTGGCCCCACACGTTAAATTTCAAGAGCCAAGAGTCATCTCTCATGTGAAAATATTCTGGAAGACCAATGGAACTGTGATGTAGCATGCCACTCAAAGAACAAGCTAACTGTGACCACAGTGGTACCTCGTATTGTATAACTGAAATTTCCTAAATTCTGCTGTTAGGATCAATCTGATACATTCCCAGGGTGGTGTCTCTTGACTCCCTGGTGAGATGATGAAATGACCCTTTAGTGTGGTAAGAGTTCCAGGCCCAGTAATTCAGGAGGATGGAAGGGGCGTCATTACTGATCAAGGCTCTGGGGTCATGTGGGCTGTTCTGAGTGATGCCCTGGGCTCACACGACCATCCATGGAGGACATGTGGTGAGGGACAAGTACAATATGATGACACAGCAAGTGGTGTCTGATGTGGCTGATAGGAAGAAGGCTGGGGGTGGGGTGGGGATGGTCTGGAGTTGCACGCTACTAATTCTGGATTGCTAAAAGGAAAAGTATGTGATGTAATTTGAAAGCTCTTGGGGAAAGCTGGGGTTGAAAGAAAAATATTCCCGCAGCCCCTACTGTTCAGAGAATTGTGTAGTCAGTGTTTATTTACTTAGGTGAAGGAGGGTGAGACTGTGACATTTCTAGTCCAGTTTGGCTCAGTGAATGCTTAAGACTCACTACACTTGTGAGCAAAGTTCCCCCAGAAAGAATGGACAATGCCACAGCATTTCAGGGCTCAAATGGTTGTATACAGCTTTATTTCCACGGGAAAGGAATGTCCACCCCAAGCTAGTACTTCCGGGAGGTTTCACTAGCCTACTGAGGAGGGGCAGGATCACCATCTTCTTTTCTCTATTTTTCTTCCTAAGAAAGCAGCTGGAGAGGGAGATGGGTTCAACCTCAGAAGCAACCAAGAGAGAAAGCAAGCTCTACACAGGCAAGAAAAAATGGGGATGTCATGGGTCATACCACCGCACACATCTGAGGAGGTGAATCCAAATGAACAGCCCCAGCAATGCCTGCACGTGGCACTCTCCAGCGATGCCCACACCCGTAGGACTGCTGCCTGCAGTATACTCAGGAGGTTCAACCCACAGTGCAGGGAGCAAGAGAGATGCTGGCAAAGCCACAGCACCCAAGGAGGTTAAGGAAACTCCACACATTTTAAATTACCTACTATTCCTTTTTTCCCCCAGAGAAAGTCATGGTGCTCGGTCAGCACACAGCGCCCAGGACAGAAAAGCACCGTATCTGCCAGCGTCTACCACCAACACTCACTGCTCGAGCTACAAGGGAAGTGCCCCGCAGCACCGGCAGATGACTCAGCATTGCTGCGGGAGAACAGTTATTACTAGAGCTTCCTCTACCAGGCTACAAGGATCTTCTTTCAAGGCACCTGCAGGGTGAAACAGTAGGCAAAGGTCGGAAATGGAAGAAATGTCCAGTCCAATTCTGCCACTTAACTTTATCATCTTGAGCAAGTCGCTTCAGTGCTCTGGCCTCAGTTTCCTTATGTGCAAAAAAGGAAATAAGATCTCTAAATCCTTTTCAGCTTTTATAATCTTTGAATAACTGAGCTCATTCCAGATTAAATAACATCAGGACAGTGATCACTAGCAGGCTACTTCTCCACGGAGTTCTCAGCTCTGAGGAAGGCTCTCGCCACGCCTTCTCTGTGTCTCACGATGGGGTGCTAGAGAAAAGTCAGCACTTCACCTTTTCAACGGTTCCATACCCTCCTGCTGGTTGCACCCTGACACCCATCTTACTTTAGGAGAAGACATCTCCTGACTCAAATTTAGGCTAAACACACACACAGGTTGGTATTATTTCCCACGGACTCCAGACGTGTCAAACAACACGGGAGTCAGAGAGCCCAGAGGGTGAGGAGCTTTATCGCTAGGCCTGGGGACCACTGAGGAGGAGATGAAGTTGGTTTTAATACGGCACTCTTGTTCCTTTTTGAACTCTTTCTCAGTCACTCAATGATCTTGTTGTTCTAGTGTCCAGAAGCTGTACCTACATTTTAAAAGGCAGTGCCTTAAAGAGAAGCTTGATTCAAGGGGATAAACTGAACCACTGAAGTTTCAGGCACACAGGCAGGAGCTTTACCAAATGTCTCACACTCCCTTTAAACCACTACCATAGCACACTTTTTGTTAACCTGGCAATAAAGTGTTAATGTCTGAAGTTTGGCTTAGGTTTTACATTAGAAAAGGGTAAGATTCTTTTTAGCTTGATAACATTAAAACCATTATTTAACTTTAACAAGAACTCCATGAAAAATGCCATCGATCAAAATCTGATCTTTTGGGGCTACTCGGCGTCGCTGCAATTTACAGGAAAACCTGTTATCTGCAGTGTTAAAATGAAAGGCGCCTTTCACCAGGACAGCACATACTAGGTAGGGGCATTTTCTTTGTGCCTAGGTGGTCTTTTGTATAAAAGAGGCAGACAAAGCAGTATGACAGCATTTATACAGTGCAGAAGAGCACCACACTCTTATCTCCAGAAAATTCCTCATTGTACTTTCACTGAACACTGTCTGTGACACAACTTTTTAAGAAGGGTTCAGTTGCTAAGTTCTTTTCACATACTGTTTGGGAATGAAGTCACCAGCAGGCCCCATGTCTCCTCTAGGGGAGTATGCTGTAATTGTTGGGTGTGAGTAACAGATTCTGTAGTTGTCTCTCCCATCCCCCACTGTCAGCAGGGCCCTGAGATTTATTTGGAAAGTAGTTTCCAGAGTTTGTTTGGAAGTCAGTTGTTTGAAACCTTGAAACAATTACCTAAGTAGTAGTTAGGTTCCCAAGTAGGCCCCATGAGACTCTTCACCCGTAACACTAGTTACAGGTTGAACCGTGCCCCTTCCCCCAACTCATAGGTTGATGCATTAACCCCCATAACCTCAGAATGTGAATATATTTGGAGAGGTAATTTAAGAGTATTATTAAGATGAGGCTGTCTGTGTGGGTTCTATTCCAGTCTCACTGGTGTCCCTGTGAAGAAAAGGAAACGAGGACACAAAAGAGATACCAGGGACACGTGTGCGTGGAAGAAAGGCACACAGGATGCAGCGAGAAGGCGGCCATCTGTAAGCCAAGGAGAGAGGCCTCAGGAGGAGCCTTGATCTTGGACTTCTAACTTCCAGAACTGTGGGAAGATAAATTTGTGTTGTTTAAGCCATCTAGCCTGTGGTCCTTTGCAATGGCAGCTTTGAAAACAAATACAATGCTGTCATACAACCTAACCACCACTCAACATTTTATCTGCTGGAAGATGCCCTCTGAGTTCTAGCTCCAGACATCCGCAACACATCTTCACTTGCTCCAGCAGCAAGTGAGGTGGAGTGTGTCCTAGTTCCCCCTTTCCTACAAAGCACTGGAAGGAGTTCGGCGAGAACCTCTTTTCTATGGCAGTAGACCCCACAGCAGGACTTCTAAGAGGTGCAGGAGATTCTCTTTGAGGTTTGGGGTAACAGCAACCATAGCTAGAGAGCAGCTGGTGGTTGCTGTGGAGGGTGGGGTCATTCAAGTAGCAGGGACTCTTTGGACTAGTTAATAGTTTGAAGGGAGACTGTGGCAGTATTTCTCCCAGCTCTCCAGGGCCAGCACGGCTTTAAGTTATGGGGCACAGGGGAGTCAGGTGGCAATAGCAGTACTGCCTTTGTATATGAAAACTGAGGACTGCTTATGTTTCACGATACCCTTTTGATTTTACACCTGGGAAGTCATGCCTCACCAGGAGTGGTATGTGGTCATATACCTTTTGGTTTTTTTTAGGTTTACACAGGTTTCCCTAGAGAATTACTTCTACACATAGCCACTGTTAGCTACAGGAGCTTCGTATTCTTCAGGGGTGCTGGGGCAAAAAACATGGTTGAGAGCCACCTGCATGTACCACAGTAGATTAAGTTATTTCTATTTCTAGATTATCCCACCAAACCTTTTGTAGAGAATTATGTAGCTTAGAAGAAAACTGAGGACAATTTATTTCAAATGCTCTGAATAGACTGGAAAACTGTCAGTTCCAAGGTTTATAAGATCCACTGGCTTTAAGTTTGCAGTTCTGACTCTGGTCATTTTTTTTCATTCGTAAGACTTAACTTTCTTCTTTGCTTAGATGCGGGAGCAAATTATCTCTGGAAGTTGACATTGGAGAGGAGAGACACATGTTTAATGTACTGAACTGCAGTAATTGTCAGGACTCATTAAAATTCCAAGACAGTAAATAACTGCTCCTGCAGGAGCCGCGAGGGAAACGAGAGTGCTAACCTGCTTCTCCCACAGGAGTACTTTAAACACGAAGGATGACATGCTAAAAGGGCAGCAAAATAAATACAAAAATAAATAAAAAACCAACAAAAAAGTAAGATCTCTATAAATATAAAGATTTGTGATTTAAAAAAATCCACTTCCATATGTTAGAACTCGAAAGAGTCCAGTGCAAGACCAAACTAATAAAAGTTAAATCAAAAAAAGGTTCTTGCATTCACTGCTACAAAGCCAAGGGCACATGAGACCTGAATTCAGAGTAGGTGTTTTATGTTCAATCTCAGTCCCAGCAAGTTGCGGGCAGATACCAGTCATGAGGATCCAGAGCTGCCCTAGTCAGGAAGTGCAGGGAAGGCCTGCAGACAACACAGAGGGCAGAACTCCCCCTTTCTGAGACAAGTTAAATAGAAAAACGGTTGGAGGGATCTTTGGTATCAGGAATGATTTGGCCTAGTTAGATCTCTCGATGCTATTTCTCTCTCCACAAACAAGATCATTCTACATTTAGCATAGAGTATGTGGTCTTGCCCGTATTTACACCACAGGCTACCCTCACATTGGGAGTTAATTTCAATTAATGCTAATATCTGTGTAATTTCAGCTATGTAAAAGAGTTCCTTCTCTCCTCTATTTCCCAATCCTCATTTCCTCTTCCTTTTCCCGATTCTTAGTTTTAGGGGATTTTTATCAAGAAGTAAGGTAGTAGCTTTGTGTCCTCGGGCCCAACTCAGCACCCCGTCAGCCCCTGTTCATGCCTGTGGTGTCTGCCCAGCTGTTCTGTATCTTCCTCCTTTATTTTTGTACAAGCTTTTCTTTGCCAGATTTTCAAATGCAACTGGCAAGATGCTCTGCTGTTTGAAAGGGTTAATGGCAGCTCCAGAAGAAGGAGAAAGGGCCAGACTCAGAGCAGAAAGGAGAGAAAAAAGTGAGGTTACTCTACAGGGTTTTTCTTGTAAATTTGTTAGTGCGCGCGTGTGCGCGCGCGCACACACACACACACACACACACACACACTCTCTCTCTCTCTCTCAAGCCCAGGCCCAATATAGACACACATTTATCTTCTTGGCTCTGCAGTTCTTTCTGCTGGATTGCCGGTCTTGCCCCTCTCAGTCTCTCATACTCTGCTGCTTAGTTTTTTTGACAAGAGTTCAACATTGGAACTGAGGAAACAAGTTCAAACATCACAAAAAGAAGAAAACCAGATCAGAAACATTCAGGCTGGGAACCAGAACAAAGTTTGTCACCCCACAAAGAATGATTCTTCTGTTTTCTTTCTTTCTTATTTTCTCTCCCTGCTCCCCTTATCCCTTGCCCCCCAACAGCTCCTATGTCCGTTTGGCTCACTCGTGCGGTACAACAATCTACAAATGCATTCAGGAGAGAAGAATGGAATGTCATGTCGTGACTCATGATGGATGTGTTCCCTGAGCGAGGGAGATGACTTTCAGGTTCTGTGCCCAGTTCTGGCCCAGCATTCACACCCTCTGTCTGGTTCACCACCTTGAAAAGAGAGGGGTACAAGCCAAAGAGTGATTGATCAAAATCGAGAAAACAAATGGAAGGAATCCAAGGAGAGGACAAGGTCTGAGCCAAGTTTTGAAACAATACTTCCTTGAAAATTAAAAATGGGACTGAGTGCTGGGAAAGGGAGCTGGAATCCAAAGTCCCATGACCCACAGAGCAGGCCAGCTGATACAAGTTCATTCCCGTGTGGTCGGCCCCTGATGGGGGGCTGGCATTCATGGTGGAAAAAAAGAATTTGTACTCTAGGGAGAAATTCCATTTTTAGCTTTTTAGCAGAATCTGCCCATCTGTTGAACTGCTTCACAAAATTCAAAAGGAGACTGGTAGTGGGGTACAATTTCTTGCTGTTTTTGTTTTAAATTAAACCATCACTGACATACAGCGAAATATACAGATTTTAAACATATAATTTGATGTATTTTGATAAGTATTCTCAATATTATTTTCTTTTACATTTTATTTACTTATTTATTTATTAGAGAGAGGGGAAGGGAGGGAGAAATAGAGGGAGAGAAACATAAATGTGTAACTGCCTCTCGCACAACCACCACTGGGGACCTGGCCTGCAACCCAGGCATGTGTTCTGACCAGGGGAATCAAACTGGTGACCCTCTGGTTTGCAGGCTGGCGCGCAATCCACTGAGCTACACCAGCCAGGGCTCAAAATTCTTGTTAACAATAGTGGTTTTTCAGAAGAGGATACTGAAAAGTATCTCCATTTTCAGAAGAGGATGAAAATCTGAACCTCAGATATACTGACTTAACTTTAATAATTCTTTGTTTTTAAATTTCGAACTTATAGAAAAGTTGTAAGAATAGTACAAAAAACTCATACCCTTCTCTCAAATTGCTAACATTTTACTATTTTTGCCTTATCATTCATTTCTCTGGTGATATGCAGATGTGGATTTGTGTATGTATATAAATCTATTTATCTAATCTATATGTATAGCTATATAAATCTCTCTATATATGTTCCCTAATTGTTAAACTAAGGTTACATATTATTTTCCAGGAATACCCACCTGTGTTCTTCTCAATGCATATTATCAGGAAGCTCACAGTGCTGATTTGTCCTGTTACTGGTGATGTTAACATTAGTCACTTGTTTTAGACGGTGTATCCCAGGTTTTACCAATGTAAATAAAAGAATTTTGTGCCAAATAATTGATACAATTTTTTGGTGAAGAGATACTTTCAAACTATGGAAATATGCTATTCTACAAACTTTTGCCCACTGGTTTTAACATTCACTGCCCTAACCAGCTATTACTATGATGGATGCCATATAGTGATTCTCTAGTTCCATTGTTCCTTCTACACTTATTAGCTGACATTCCACTATAGGATACAGCTTTCTTTTTTTCTTCCACATTTGTTTATTAATTGACTTCTTTATAGCAGTATAGAGTCACATATTTCTATTTTATTTTGATTCCATTTTAAATGGGTTATAACCTGTTACCATTGTTATTTATTTTGGTGCTCAGATCTTCAGGATTTTGTCATTAGGAACCCCTGTGTCCTTCTCACACATCCTTGACATTCTTGGAACACTTTCTTACTTTCCGGTATATGATGTGCTGGATTTACATTGTACTTTGCCATACACACCCTAGATTCAGCCATGTCTCCTGGACCCCTCATTCTTTTTGATGGAAAAATTACTAGTGCATCTAGAAATTACTGGTGTATCACTGCTTCTAAGTCCTCTCAGCAGATAAGGCTAGGAAACATGTAAGTATACACACACACACACACACACACACGTAGATAGAAATACACATACACAGAGAAATCTAAACCAATCATCAATGTATTTATTAAAAATCATGAACCCTTATCAATAACTCTGAAGACAATCTGAGATCACATGGTTTGCCTTTACCTTCCTATATTTATTAGACCCTTCTCCTATAGTGACAAATCTGGCTCCCATTATCCCCAACATACTTATACTCATTTGTTCAACCACATTTTATGTAACCAATCTCCCACCATGTCTGCCACCATCTTGGTCCTGGCTTACTAATTCCCCCATACCAGATGAATTCTCAGGCCAGACAATGCCAAAGAAGCTGGCAATGTGGATTGAGTCCTTGGTCCCTGCCCACTAAACACATCAGCTATGCTGGCAGAATCCTTGGTCCCACCAAATACAGATGCTCCAATCCTTGGATCCAGCTCTAGGCCAAATATTCTAGCAATGCTGATCAAATCCTTAGCCTTTGTCCTGCTGGTCATCTTAGTTATATCAGCCAAAGCCTTGGCCCCAGCCCCACTGACCGTATCAGCTAATTCTTCAGCCATGATAAAGAGGAAGGGGTAAATTGGGTGACTGTATTTCAGAGGAACACAAAACACCTACATACTAGTATGTCAGGAACTAAGTCCTTAAACCTACTACTACTTAACATATAAAACTTTTTGATAAGGCTAATATTTAGGGTATACTGCCTGAATACTTTCCAAAGAGTTGAAATTTATTACTTATATTAAATAACACATTAGATATCTGAACACTTGGACAGTAATATTTAGGGTTTCCTATAAAATGGTTTCTATTAAAATAAACTTTGGTGTTACAATATTGTTGAGATATTAAGGGAAAAAAACGGCCTATGGAAGTCACTGTTGTGTATAATGGAAGGATGTTGAAGATATTGCTTATAATTTGATTTTTATCATTTATTTATTTATAATTATATTTTATGGATTATGCTGTAAGAGTTGTCCCAATTTTCCCCCTTTGCCCCCTCTACTCATTACCCTCCACTCCTCAGGCCATCCCCCCACCATTGTTCATGGCCATGGGTCATGTGTATAAGTTCTTCGGTTACTCCATTTCCTATGCTGTACTTTACATCCCCACGGTTATTCTGTAACTATCTATTTGCACTTTTTATTCCCGTCACCTCTTCACCCATTCCCCTACATGCCCCTCCCATCTGGCAACCATCAAAACCCTCTCTGTATCCATGATTCTATCTTGGTTCTTCTTGTTTACTTAGTTTGTTTTTGAGATTACATTGTTGACAGACATGTATTTATTGCCATTTTATTATTCATAGGTTTCATCTTCTTTTTCTTAAATAAGTCCCTTTAACATTTCATATAATAATGGTTTGGGGATTATGAATTCCTTTAGTTTTTTTTCTTGTCTGGGGAGCTCTTTATCTGCCCTTTGATTCTAAATGATAGTTTTGCTGGGTAGAGCAATCTCGACTGTAGGTCCCCACTTCTCATGACTTTAAATATTTCTTGCCAATCCTTTCTAGCACGCAAAGTTTCTTTTGAGAAATCAGCTGATAATATTATGGGAACTTCCCTGTAGGTAACTAATTGCTTTTCTCTTGCTGCTTTTAAGCTTCTCTCTCTTTATCTTTAACCACTGGCATTTTAATTATGATGTATCTTGGTGTGGGTCTCTTTGCATCCATCTTGTCTGGGATTGTTTGTGCTTTCTGGACTTTCATGTTTGTTTCCTTTACCAAATTAGGGAAATGTTCTTTCATTATTTTTTCAAAGAGATTTCTAATTTCTTCCTCCTTCTGTTTTCCTTCTGGCACCATATTATGCAAATGCTGGAGGTGAGCTGTGTTTACCTGTGTAACATCTTGACTGGAAGGCCCAGCATGATTCTTTATAAGGACCCATGGAGAAGAAATTTCTTTTATGATCATTTCAATACATACAGAAAAAGCATCTGACAAAATACAACACCCTTTCATGATAAAAACACTTAACAAATTGGTACAGGAGGAACTTACTGCAACACACTGAAGTCCAAATTAGATGCACTTACAGCTAACACCATCCTCAATGATAAAGCTTAAAGCTTTTCCTCTAAGATCAGGAATAAGAAGGTGTCCACTCTTACCACTCCTATCAATAGTGCTAGAAGTCCTAGCCATCGCAATCAGGCAAGAAAAGGAAATTAAAAGCTTCCAAATAGATAAGGAAAAAGTAAAATTGTGTTTGCAGATAATTTGGTTTTATAAAGTCCTGAAGACTCCACCAAAAAACTGCTAGAGTTAATCCACAACTTCAATTAAGTAGAATATAAAATTAACACACAGAAAAGTTTTGTTTCCATACACTACAACAAAACATCTGAAAAAGATATAAAGAAAACAATCCCATTCACAAGAGCATCAAAAACAAAACACTCAGAAATAAATATAACCAAGTTAGGTGAAGGGTATGTACACTGAAAATAAGACTTTGGTGAAGGAAACTGAAGAAGACATAAACAAATGAAAAGATATCCCAAGTTCATGGATTGGAAGAGTAATGTTAAAATGTCCACATTATCCAAAGCCATCTATAGATCCAATGCAATCTCTATCAAAATCTCAATGGTATTTTTCACAGAAATAGAAAAAAAAAACCTAATATGTGCATGGAGCCACAAAAGACCCCAAATAGCCAAAGCAATACTGAGAAAAGTAACAGAGCCTGAGGCTTCATATGACTGATTTTAAACTAACCCACAAAGCTACAGTAATCAAAACACAACAGTGCTGATGTAAGAACGGAGCCACAGACCAATGGAACAGCATCTAGAGCTCAGAAATAAACCCCTTCATGTATGTTCCATTAATATTTGAAAAGGAAGCCAAGAATGCTCAATAAATGATGTTGGAAAAATTGAAAGAATGCAGAAGAACTGACACTGGACCCCAATCTTACACCATACACAAACTTGAAATGGATTAAAGACTTAAACAAAGACCTGAAACTGTAAAACTCCTAGGAGAAAACACAGGGAAAAAGCTCCTAGACATTAGTCTTGGCAATGATTTCTGGGTATGATACCAAAAGCATAAGGAAAAGCAAAACTAAATTAACAGGACCATGCTCTGACAGGTGTAGCTCAGTTAGTTTAGTGTTGTCCTGCAGGTCAAAAGGCCGCAGGTTCAAGTCTTGGTTAAGGCATATGACTGGGTTATGGGTTCGGTCCCCAGTTGCAGCGCAACTGACTGATGTTTCTCTCCCTCTTTTCCTCCCTCCCCCCTCTCTAAAAAGAAATAAAATCTTAAGAAAAATTAACAGTACCACATGAAATTAAAAATTTTCTGCACAGAAAAGAAACAATCAACAAAATTAAAAGGCAGCTTTCGGAATGGAAGAAAATATTTGAAAACTATGTATCTGATAAGTGGCTAATAGCTAAAATATATAAAGAATTCATATAAGGTAATACCAAAAACACCCAATCTGATTAGAAAACATACTAATGGCCAACAGGTACATGAAAAGGTGCTTAACAATCACTGATCACCAGGGAAATGCAAATCAAAACCACAATGAAATAGCAGTTCATACCTCTCATACCTCATGTGAGAAGAATGGCTATCATTAAGAAGACAAGAGATAACAAGTGTTGGGGAAGAGAAAAGGGAACCCTTGCTTGCACACTAGTAGTGATAATGTCAACTGGTATAACCATTAGGGAACCAGTATAGAGATTCTTCAAAAAACTGAAAATAGGACTACCATAGGACCCAGCATCCCACTCTGGGTATTATTCAAAGGACCTGAAATCAGGGTCTTGTAGAGACACCTGCACTTCCACGTTCACTGCAGCATGCTCACAGTAGCCAAGACATGGAAACGACCTAAGTGCCTGCCAGTGATGAACAGATAAAGATGTGATGAACACACACACACGCACACAGTGCAATATTATTCAGCCACGAGAAAGAATAAAGTCCTGTTCTTTGTGACAACTTGCATGAACACTGAGGACATTGCACTAGGTGACATAAGAAAGACTGGCACTGTGTGATATGACTGATATGTGAAATCCAACAAAAAAGCCTAACTCAGAAACAGAGTACTTTAAGTGGTGGTTACCAGGAGCTGGCGTGTTGGGGAAATAGAGAGATACTGGTCAGGATACAAACTTCCAGTTATAAGATCAATAAATTCTGAAGCTCTAACATACAGGATAGTGATTATAGCTAGTAATATTGTAGCAAGTAATTATATACTTGATTGTTCCTAAGAGAGTAGATCTTAAATGTTCTCACCATAAAAAATGAAATGATAATTATGTAATGGAATGGAAATGTTAGCTAATGCTATGGTGTAATCACTTTATAATATATAAATGCATGATGTATACCTTAAATCTACATTAGCTGTACATTAATTATATCTCAATAAAGCCCCAAAACAATTTCTTTCAGATCTGAGAGCTCACTCCTGGATTCACCTTGTGTTTTTTTAACCTCCTTCTTCCTTATTAGAATCAAGGAGTTGAGAATGAAGAAGGGAAAATTCTTACCCTGGCTAGTGTGGCTCAGTGGATTGAGCACTGGCCTGTGAACCAAATGGTTGCTGGTTTGATTCCTAGTCAGAGCACATGTCTGAGTTGTGGGCTAGGTTTCCCGGTGCGGGGTGTGAGAGAAGCAACCACACATTGATGTTTCTCTCCCTCTCTTTCTCCTTCCTTTCTCCTCTCTCTACAAATAAATGAGAAAAAAATTCAGAAAAAAAGAAGGGAGAATTCTTTAGGAGGTTCTAACATCCTTTATCCTCTTTGAGAAGCACTGCTCCAGAACCACTCAGTCATTTTGGAGTACTATAAGATTTAGAACTGAGTTTCTGATTACTCACTCCATTTTTCTGGATCATGCTCCCCTTTAACCTTAAAGCTGACAAAGTATAAAATAATGAATATAACTTCTAGTTATATGTAAGAAGTAAGCATAGATAATGTAAACCAGAAGACCACATGGCCTAACGGATAATGTAAACCAGAAAAACTATTTCAAAGAGATAAAATAATGACTATTCTTTTTTAAAAAATGTTGTACCATTTCCCCCCTTCACTCCCCTCTCTCTGCTCACCAGCTCCCACCCACATTCCCCCCTTTAGTTCATGTCCATGTGTCATAAGTTCTTTAGCTTCTACATTTCCCATACTATTCTTGCCCTCCCCTTATTTTCTACCTATTGTCTATGTTACTTATTTTCTATACCTTTCCCCCGTCTCTCCTCCTCCCACTCCCCTGTTGCTAACCCTCCATGTGATCTCCATTTCTGTGGTTCTGTTCCTCTTCTAGTTGTTTGCTTAGTTTGTTTTTGTTTTAGGTGTGGTTGTTAATAATTATGAGTTTGCTGTCTTTTTACTGTTCATATTTTTTATCTTCTTTTTCTTAGATAAGTCCCTTTAACATTTCATAAAATAAGGGCTACGTGATGATGAACTCCTTTAACTTGACCTTACCTGAGAAGCACTTTATCTGCCCTTCCATTCTAAATGATAGCTTTGCTGGATAGAGCAATCTGGGATGTAGGTCCTTGCCTTTCAGGACTTGGAATACTTCTTTCCAGCCCCTTCTTGCCTGTAAGGACTTTTTTTGAGAAATTAGCTGAGAGTCTGATGGGAACTCCTTTGTAGGTTACTGTCTCCTTATCTCTTGCTGCTTTTAGAATTCTCACCTTCATTTTAACCTTGGCTAATGTAATTATGATGCGCGTTGGTGTGTTCCTCCTTGGGTCCAACTTCTTTGGGACTCTCTTAGCTTCCTGGACTTCCTGGAAGTCTATTTCCCTTGTCAGATTGGGGAAGTTCTCCTTCATTATTTGTTCAAATAACTTTTCCACTTGTTGTGTTTCCTCTTCCCCTTCTGGTACCCCTATAATTGGGATGTTGGAACGTTTAAAGATGTCCTGGAGGTTCCTAAGCCTCTCCTCATTTTTTTGAATTCTTGTTTCTTCATTCTTTTCTGATTGGATGTTTTTTTCTTCCTTCTGGTCCACTCCATTGATTTGAGTCCCAGTTTTCTTCCCATCACTATTGGTTCCCTGTGCATTTTCCTTCATTTCACTTAGGGTAGCCTTCATTTTATCATTTAATTTGAGACCAACATCAACCAATTCTGTGAGCATCCTGATCACCAGTGTTTTGAACTGTGCACCTGATAGGTTGGCAATCTCATTTGCTTAAAAGTACTGGACAAGGGGTTTTAATTCTGTTTGAGCCATCTTCCCCACCCCACCTTTGGTCTGGTTGTGCCTGTTGGGTATGAGCGGTGGAGCCTTAGGTGTTCACCAGGGTGGGGCACCCCAGTTGCTGGGTTGTGACGTTGTATGTGTGGGTGGGGTCCGGGAGGGAACAATGGCACCTGCTCCGCTCTCTCTAGGACTTCAGTTCTCTCTTCCGCTTCCCACAAGCAGATTGGGCCCTTCAGGTGCTGGCTCCTGGGCGGGTGGACTTGTGTCCTTTCTAGTACTCTGTGGGTCTCCCCAAGGAGCTCTCCTGTGAGGCTGAGTCTCCCGGCCTCAACCCCCACAGGTGTTTTCAATTGGTGCTTTTAGGCTTTGTTTCCCGGCGCTCGGTCCTGGGTTGTGTGGTCTGTGTTGCTGCCCATTTCCGCCTAGTTTATCTGTGCGCGAATGTGTGGCTGTGGACAGCCAGCTGCCTTGCATCCTCACTGGGTCTGCTCGTTGCCTCCAGTGCCCAGGGTCTGCCACAGGGTCCATCAGCTGCCCCGCACATCTGGGATCAGCCAACTGCCGTCTGAGGCTTGCGTGCACGTGTCTGCCATCCACCACTTTTTCCTGCCAGGACCCCTCGACCTCTCTCCGAAGGTCGCCCACTCCGCCCTTCCTTACCGGTGTGGATGAATGGTTGTCAGACTTTGGTTCAGTTCATTTCTCTCTGTTCTGGTTGTTTTTTTGTTTCTAAATTTTTGTTGTCCTTAGTTTTGGTTGTGTGAGGAGGCACGGTGCGTCTACCTACGTCTCCATCTTGGCCGGAAGTATTATAATCATGACTATTCTTCATGTATATAAGACATTTAAAAACAAGCTATCCTTGGCCATGAAGTATCTCCAATGTGACTTATTCCAAATTTATTTAGTTAAAAGTTTTTCTTAAATTTTATTTTTCAATTACAATTTATATTCAATATTCTCTTGTATCAGTTTTAGTTGTACAGCACAGTGGTTAGATAATCCTATACTTTACAAAGCATTTTCCTGATACTTCCAGTACACACCTGGTACCACACATAGTTAGCACATTATTATTGACTATATTCCCAATTTATACTTCCTAATCCCTTCATCTTTTCTACCCAGTCCCCCAACCCCTTCTCCCCTGTGGTAACCAATGGTCTGTAGTTGTTGGAACTTGGCAAGATTACAGCCAGAAGTAAAAATGGCCTTAAATTCATTACCTGAACAATATACACCATATTTTGCCATGTATAATGTACACTTTTTACACAAATTTTTGAGGGAAAAATAAGGATGCATATTATACACAGGTAGTACTAATTCCATATCTATATAAATGTTTTTAAATCTTTTATTTATGTTTATAAGTTAAAAGTGTAACTGTTGCACAATGTTAAAAAATAAATGCTGAAATTCCTTTATAATACAAAAACAAGCATCTAAATATAAATAAATAAAAAATTGAATTAAAAAATTAAACAATTTTTTTTTTCCTGAAAGTTTGGGCCAAAAACATGGGTGTGATTATATACGGGAACACACTATACACGGCAACATATAGTACTTGGTAAAGTCTAGAGACATAAAAACAAAGGAATAGGATATAAACACTTAAGTCTTCAAAATAAAATTTGCATGTATCCACTGACCAGCAAACCAAAATACTTAAAGTGCATACGATCAACCATAGGTACCCCGAATGAAATCTACTTAGCTTATTGTGACTATCTGGCTCTGGCCAGTGTAGATAGAAATCACAATATACAAAGTTTCTTCAAACTAAGACATACTTTGACCCAAGAACGATATTATGCTCCAAGTTAGTTACCACATTCACTTTGCAACTATATGAGCCATTGCACTGGTGACAAACTGGAAAGTTGAAGTTTATGGCTGCAGGAAAATCATGTTATATAGCACAGCAGAGCATAAATGAGAGAGCCATAGGAGAGTTATAAATGTTTTTCACCTCATTATAAAATTGAGTACAATCACCTCCTGCTACAAGAAAGATTACACGTAAGGGTGTGTGGTCTTAAGGGTGTGTGGTCTTTCTAATACCTATACCTGCAAGTATCTAGAATGTCCCTCCTTGCTGCATCTTTATGAAACTAAAAAATTGATCTGTAGCATATGTTCCGTATAACCTTTTAAGAACACATAACATTTATATTAGCCTCATTGTGATCACTTCCAAACCTACCAGGACCCAAATCCTTGATCTCTATGAAAATAACTACTATATTTTGCTGTGTATAATGCGCTCCTGTGTATAATGCACAGCCATGGTTTTGCACACATTAGATGCAGGGTTACTGTACTCATGTACAATGCACACCCTTATTTTTCCATCAAAAATTTGGGCAAAACAGTGCACATTACAGATGGCAAAATACAGCAAGTTTAAAAATTTAAAACCTCATACCGTTTACATTTATATCGAAGGGAAAAGCCATTTGTCCGAAAAGTTTTATTTAAAAATTTCCCACAGTTTTCATGTAGCTCTAGAATAGTCAACCTAAGAACCCATAACTCAACTCCTTGAATAGATGTTGGTTCTATGTTAGCAAGTGTAAATGCCAGAGTCATGGACACACTAAAAACGGTTTTCTTCCCAAGAGGTGTCAAGAGGGCGTGGTAAAGAAATGAAGGCATCTTATGTAGGAGGAGAAGGCAGAAGTGTAGTATGGGAAACCTGAACCTGAATTTTAATTATGAGCTATGATTCTGGAAGATAACAGACAGTGGTCAAATATGAGACTGTCCTGAAATAAACAAAGATGTTTAAATATAAAACTACTTAAATAAAAACATTTTCTTATTTTGGATACTGTGTACCATAAAAGCATCCTGCTATGATACTACCCCAATCTATTTTTTCAAAGAAAGCTTCTTTAGGTTTCCAGAACCATTTGTAAAATATTACAAGATTTATACTGATCTGAAAAATTTCAACAATGTCTTTTTTTCTAATACAAGTGTCTAGAGGGCCTGAGTTCAGTAAACAATAATGAACAAAAATATATCCTAAGTAGTATGATATGATATGAACTGTTTCAAATTTATACCATAGTAAACATTACATATTATTTATGAAAACAAATGTGTATTTAAAAAGGCAAAAAGATGAACTATAAAAATGCACACCAACTTAGGACTGTACTTGCTACTGCAGATGGAAAAGAAAAAAGGCAACTGAGAAGGAGAACAAAGAAGGCTTTATATTTAGTATTAAAAAAATCTGAAGTAGGTATAACAAAATAATAATTAATTATGAGTACAAAGGTGATATTACATTAATCTATATCCTTTTCCTGAATATTTAAAACATTTCATTAAGAACTACAAATAGGTAGTTATAAAATGGCCAAGGGGATGTAAAGTACAGTATAGAAAATGGGGTAGCCAAAGAACTTATAAGCATGACCCATGGACATGAACAATGGTGTGGGGATTGCCTGAGAAAGTGAGGGGTCAGGAGGAGAGGGGCAAAGGGGGAAAATTGGGACAACTGTAATAGCATAATCAATAAATACATATTATGTGAAAAACGGCAACTGTGGGTTTTCAAAAAGGAAACATTGTTCAGAAATCCTCTGCAAAAAATTTTTGTGACTCCTAAAATACAAAATTTAAGATTGCTCTCTTGGATTACAATACAGATATAGAATGAAAGGAAGATTGAAATTAAGAAACACCAGATATGACTAGAGACACTGGGTCAGAATTTTTTATGCTCAAGGTTCTAGAATGAAACATAGAAACATTTCAAATAAACAACCTAACCCTACACCTACAAGAACTTGAGGAACAACAACAAAGACAGCCCAGAGCAAGTAGAAGAAAGGAAATAACCAAGATCAGAGCAGTTAAATAACATAGATACTAAAAGCACAATTCTAAGGATCAATGAATCCAGGAGCTGGTTCTTTGAAAAGATAAACAAAAATGACAAGCCTTTAAGCAGGCTCATCAAGAAAAAAAGAGAGGACCCAAATAAACACAATCAGAAATGAAAGAGGAGAGATTACAACTGATACCACAGAAATACAAAGGATTGTGAGAAATTACTATGAAGAACTATATTCCAAGAAATCTGAAAACCTAGATGAAATAGACAAATTTCTAGAAAAACATAATCTACCAAAACTCAGTAAAGAAGAAGCAGAAAGCCTGCACAGACCAATAACACCTGATGAAACTGAAACAGTAATTAAAAAGCTTCTGACACACAAAAGTCCTGGACCAGACGGTTTCACAGGAGAATTTTACAAAGCATTTAAGGGAGAGCTAACCCCCATTCTCCACAGTTTATTTCAAAAACATTCAAGAAGATGGAAGACTCCCAAACTCTTTTTATGAAGCCAACATCATCCAAATCCCAAAACCAGATAAAGATATAACAAAGAAAGAAAACTTCAGGCCAGTATTGCTGATGAACATAAATGCTAATATCCACCACAAAATACTGGCAAACTACACCCAGCAATACGTTAAAAAGATCATACACCATGACCAACTAGGATTCATCCCATGGATGCAAGGATGGTACAATATTCACAAATTAATAAACATAATACACCACATAAAAAAAAGACAAAAGTCACATGGTCGTATCAATAGATGTGGAAAAAACATTTGATAAAACACAGCACCCATTTATGATAAAAACACTCAGCAAAGTGGGAATAGAGGGAACATTCCTCAACATAATAAAGGCCATATATGAGAGACCTACAGCCAATATCATACTCAATGGACAAAAACTTAGAGTTTTCCCATTAAAATCAGGAATAAGACAAGGATGCCCACATTCAGCACTTCTATTCAACATAGTACTGGAAGTCCTAGCCACAGCAATCAGACAAGAAAAAGAAATAAAAGGCATCCACATTGGAAAGGAGGAAACAAAACTGTAACTGTCTGCAGATGACATGATAGCATACACAGAAAATCCTATAAACTCCATCAAAAAACTACTCGACCTAATAAATGAATTTGGCAAAACAGTGGGATACAAAGTCAATATCCAGAAATCAAAGGCATTTTTGTACACCAACAATGAAACATCAGAAACGGAAATCAGGAAAAAAATCCCATTTGCTATAGCAACATGAAAAATAAAGTTACCTAGGAACAAACCTAACCAAGGAGGTAAAAGACCTGTACTCAGAAAACTACTCAACACTGAAGAAGAAATTAAAGAAGACACAAACAAATGGAAGCATGTATCACGTTCATGGATTGGAAGAATTAACATCATCAAAATGGCCATACTACCCAAAGTGATTTATAGATTCAACGCAATCCCTATGAAAGTACCCATGACATATTTCACAGATATGGAACAAACATTTCAGAAATATATATGGAACCATAAATGACCACGAATAGCTGCAGCAATTTTGAGAAAGAAGAACGAAGCAGGAGGGATCAAAGTACCTGATACCAAACTATTACGAGGCCACTGTAATCAAAACAGCCTGGTACTGGCATAAAAACAGGCACATAGACCAATGGAACAGAACAGAGAGCCCACAAATAAACCCAAGTCTCTGTGGTCAATTAACATATGACAAAGGGGGAAGAAGCATAAAATGGAGCCAAAAATAGCCTCTTCAACAAATGGTGCTGGGAAAACTGGACAGTTACATGCAAAAAAATAAACTTGATCACCAATTTACACCATACACAAAAATAAATTCAAGGTGGATAAAAGACTTAAATATAAGTCGTAACACCATAAAAGTCCTAGTGGAAAACATTGGCAGGAAAATCTCAGACATTCCATGCAGCAACATCTTCATGGATATGTCCCCTAAAGCAAAGGACATAAAGGAAAGAATAAACAAATGGGAGCTCATCAAATTAAAAAGCTTCTGCATGGCCAAAGAAAACAGCATTAAAAAGAAAAGAGCTAACTGTATGGGAAAACATATTTGCCAATGACGCCTCAGACAAGGGTTTGATCTCCAAAATATATAAAGAACTCACACCACTCCACTCCAGGAAGACAAAAATCCCAATTAAAAAATGGGCAAAAACTTGGACACTTCTCCAAGGAGGACATACAGAGGCCCAGAGACTCATGAAAAGATGCTCAGCATCACTAGTTATCAGAGAGATGCAAACTAAAACCACAATGAGATACGACCTCACACCAGTATGGCCAAATAAACAAATCAACGAACAAGTGTTGGAGAGGATGCGGAGAAAAGGGAACCCTAGTGCACTGTTGGTGGGAATACAGACTGGTGCATCCACTGTGGAAAACAGTATGGAATTTCCTCAGAAAACTAAAAATGGAACTGTCTTCTGATCCAGCAATTCCACTGCTGGCACTATACCCTAAGAGCCCCGAAACACCAATCCAAAAGAACCTATGCACCCCAATGTTCATAGTAGCACAACTTACATTAGCCAAGTGCTGGAAGCAACGTAAGTGCGCATCAGCAAATGAGTGGATTGAAAAACTATGGTACGTTTACACAATGGAATTCTACACAGCAGAGAGAAAGAAGGAGTTTATACCCTTTGTGACAGCATGGATGGAACTGGAAAGCATTATGCTAAGTGAAATAAGCCAGGCATGGAGGGACAAATACCATATAATCTCACCTTTAAATGGAACACAATCGACAAAAGAAAAAAGCAAAGGAAATAACCAGAGTCATTGAAAATAAGAACAATATAACAATAGCCAGATGGGGGGGGAGGGGATAGAGGGGAGAAGGGTTTCCAGGAACTACTATAAAGGACACATGGACAAACGCAAGGGGGAGGGTGGAAGCAAGGGAGGGAGGTGGGTTTGGAGGGGGTGAGGGGGAGGGGTGCTGAGAAAATACAGACAACTGTAATTGCACAACAAAATATTTTTTTAAAAAGATTCTAGTGTGAGGGAAAATTCCAAGGTCGATGTGGGGCCCATTATGCCGATTCTTACTAAAATAGTAACTGAAAATGATGATGGTAATAGCAGTAAGAACTACCATCTACCTGCATTAATAATTCTCACAACATTATATCTGTAGAAAGATGAAAGAACAGGTAGAGATTTTCAGAAAACTAAGATCAGGTAGTCAGGAGAGGTAAAACAACACAAATCTACTTGTAACTGACTCTAAAATGTGTGCCCTTAACTCTCATACTACACTGAAGTTAATATGAGTATTACAAGACACTAATGTATATATGCCTGCCTGTCATTCATGCACCCATCTATCAAATCAACCCAATGAAAACTAATATATCACACACAAAGAAAACACCATAGAGTACAAAAATTGGGGGCATACTTATTAAATTCAAAAATTAAAATTTAGTGCTATCAATTGATTTAAGAATCCCCCCAAATTAAAAACAAAATGTAGAACTTCCAGCGAAGACAGAGGCATAGGTAGACACATTGTGCCTCCTTGTATAACCAAAAGGAGAACAACAAATTGAAAAACAAAAAACCAGAACTGACAGAACATATAACTGTATTGAAGCCCAACAACCAATGAGTTAAAGAAGAAACATTCATTAAGACTGGTAGGAAGGGTAGAGACGGGCAGCCGGGTGAAGAGGATTTGCGGCAAGGCTGAGTCTGGAGGACCGAGCAAGGAGGCAGCTGGCAGACTGGGTAGTCCCATATTCACGTGCAGATAAACTGGGAGGAACAACTGAGGAGTGAGACAGACCGCACAACCCAGGGTTACAGTTGGGGAAATAAAGCCTCTGACTGAAAACACCTGGGGGGATGAGGCAGTGTGAGAAACTCCTAGCCTCACAGGAGAGTTTGCTGGAGAGACCCACAGAGTTCCAAAATGTACACAAACCCACCCACTTGGGAATCAGCACTGGAAGGGCCCAATTTGCTTGTGAGTAGTGGGGGAAGTGACTGAAAGCAGGAAGAGAGTGGAGCAAGTGGCACTGTTCCCTCTCAGATCCCTCCCCCACATACAGTGTCATGATGCAGGGACATGGGTCACCCTGCCCTGGTGAACACCTACGGCTCTGCCCCTTACTACATAACAGGCACACTGAGACAAAAAAAAAAAAGGCCCAAATGAAAGAATAGATCAAAGCTATAATAGATCCAGAAAAAATATAACTAAGCAATGAAGAGATAGCCAATCTATCAGATGCACAGTTCAAAACACTGGTAATCAGGATGCTAACAGAATTGGTTGAGTATGGTCGCAAAATAGAGGAAAAAAATGAAGGCTATGAAAAGTGAAATAAAGGAAAATGTACTGGGAACCAACAGTGAAGGGAAAATTGGGACTCAAATCAACAGCTTGGAGCAGAAGGAAGAAAGAAACATTCCACCAGAATGAAGAAAAGAGAATTCAAAAAAATGAGGAGAGGCTTAGGAATCTCCAGGACAACTTGAAACATTCCAACACCTGAATCATAGAGGTGCCAGAAGGAGAAGAAAAGCAAGACATTGAAAAGCTATTTGAACAAATAATGAAGGAAAACTTCCCCAATCTGGCAAAGGAAATAGACTTCCAGGAAGTGCAGGAAGCTCAGAGAGTCCCAAAGAAGTTGGACCCAAGGAGGAACACACCAAGGCACATCATAATCATATTACCTAAGATTAAAGATAAGGAGAAAATCTTAAAAGCAGCAAGAGAAAAGAAGATAGTTACCTATAAAGGAGTTCCCATACTCAGCTGATTTTTCAAAAGAGACCTTACAGACAAGGAGGGACTGGAAAGAAGTATTCCAAATCAAAGGACCTACATCCGAGGAAAGGCAAGGACCTACATCCAAGATTGCTCTATCCAGTAAAGCTTTCATTTAGAATGGAAAGGCAGATAAAGTGCTTCCCAGACAAGGTCAAGTTAAAGGAGTTCATCATCACTAAGCCCTTATTATATGAAATGTTAAAGGGACTTACCTAAGGAAAAAAAGCAAAAATATGACCAATAAAATGACAACAAATTCACAACTATTAACAACTGAACTTAAAAAAAAAACCCCAAAACAAAAACAAAGCAAACAACTAGAACAGGAACAGAACCACAGAAATGGAGATCACATGAAGGGTTATTAGCAGGGGAGTGGGAAGAAGAGAGAGGGGGAAAAGGTACAGGGAATAAGTAGCATAAATGGTAGGTAGAATAGATGGGGGAGGTTAAGAATAGTATAGGAAATGGAGGAGGCGGGGAATGCAGATGGGAGGGGGTATGCAGGGTGGAGGGGAATAAAGGGGGGAAATGTGACAGCTGTTAACAGCATGATCAATAAAATATATTAAAAAAATTGTAAATCCAAGAGACTCAGAGATCCCGAACAGAATTTTAGCCCAAACATGAAAAACAAACATGAGAAGCTGGCACATTATTTTCAAATGGCTGAAAACAAAAAATAATTAATAAAATCCTGATAAGAGAGAAAAAAGCAACATGATAGGAAAAAAAGAGAAGGGGGGGCAAGATGGAGGCTTGTAGGAGGATCTGACTCGCATCACATCCTAGAACCAAATAGGAAATAAAAATAAAGAGAGGCACAGCCACCTGAAATAAACACCCAAAGGCTACCTGAAAAGGAAACTCTTAACTGGGAAGAAACCACGTCCAGGCGAGCAGGAAGGCGGGATGCAAAAGGGGCTTGCACCGCTCCCAGGGGTGGCAGGCCAAGGTATGGTGCAGCTGTGGGAGTTTCCCCTGAGAGGAGTGGAGCCTGAACCCTAGACCAGACTCCCAAGCACAGAGTGGCAGTGCCAGGATGAGATGACCGTGTAGGATCCAGTGGTTACTGTATGGCTGCAGGGTTTTGTCTGTAGGAAAGAGAGAGTCCTTTGGGAGACAAAGCCACCCCATGGCCAAAGCACAGGTTTGTTAGCAGCCATTCACCTTGGGCTCAGGTGAAAGGAGGGTGGTGTGGACTGGAGTCACCTGAGGAGAGTCTGGAGAGGGAGGCTTTGGGGAGAGATGTTGGGGAATGGCTACTGGGTTGACTGTGCCAAGATGTACCTCAATACTGCAGCAGCCATTTTTCTGGAGAAGAGCAAGCCCCTTCCAAGGGTAAAACAATTACCCCACCCTGTGGAAAACCAACTGCCCCATCCTCTGGGATCCTGCACACCCCACCCCATGGAATTCTGCCGGACCACCCTGCATCTTTTTTACTCCTTACTTTGCCCCACCCTACATCTTAACCCCTGGTGAGGAGACAGTGAGAGGCTGTCTCTGAGGGTGTCCGAAACTGGCTTTAGGGTGTAGCCATTCTGTACATGTTTCTGGGAACCAGACCCATGCTTCCCCCTCACAGGAGACCCATAGAAACACCCTCCCGGTTTCCAGCAGACCCATTCTCTGGGATCTGGAGGTCCCACCTGCTTTCCTACTAGGAGCTCTGCCCTGCTGAGTTCAGGAAAATAATCTGTGACAGACTCAGCAGTGTGGCATGGGATAGGTGAATGACCCATTATCTTCCCTGAAGTTCGAATAGTACTTGCAATGTGAGATCCAGGGGTCCCATCCTCGTGATTCTGCCAGAAGCCCTCTCAGAAATAGTTGGGTCAGCGGCTAAACTAAAATGGACAGAAGGTCAGCAGGCAGAGGCAGGAGGTGGTGGACCCTATGCTGCATTTGGAGGATTGCTGATCTACCCTTGTACCCTGAGCTGAAAAAACGCAGCCTGCAGTGTAGCAACAGCCATCCAGGGCACAGCCAAGCCTGGAACAGGCAGTCATAAACTGCTAAGGGCTAGACATTGATATAAACTGACATTGGCTTACACAGCTTCAGGCAACATCAGAGCCGAATCCAAAGGACGAATGCAGCAGGCAAGCTCTCAACTCTGCTGAAACAAAATCCACTTACTGTAATTTGCCATGTATAATGCACATTTTTTTGAGGGAAAAATAAGGCTGTGCATTATACATGGGAGGTACTAATTGCATATGAATGTTTTTAATTCTTTCATTTATGCTCATGCATTAAAATGCAACTAAATGTGGGTGTACATTATACATGGGAGTGTATTATACACGGCAAAGTTCTTTTACATTATTTTTATTTTTTTAATAAGCATTTTTATTATTTTTCTTCATTTTCCTTTTTTTCTCGATTTTTCTTTCATATCTCCTATTTTACTCTTCCCCTTTCTTACTTCATTTTTCCCCTTCTTTCTTTTCTTCTAATTTTTCTTTTTCTCTCTGTTTTCTTTTTTGGTGATTTCCTCTTTTTGTTCCTTACGCTTATTGCTTCTCTTCCTTGTCTCCTCTCATAATCATTTTCCTTTCCTTTGGTCCTCTTGTACTCTTTTTTCCTTTTACTATTCCATTTCTCTTTCCACTCTTATTACCCTTTACTTTCTTTGTTGTTGATTTCGCTGTTGTTTTTCAGGGATTTTTTTTTTTTACTTGTTTTAGGTCTGGTTGTGTGGTGTGTGTGTGTGTTGTGTTGTGTTGTGTTGTTCTATCAGCAACTGTACAAAAGCGTGCAAGATGTAGTGGGGGTTGAATCTTACAGTCAGTCAGCAGGAGGGAAGATCCCACTAATGAAGATGCCAACAACAATCAAGACCCAAATACAATAGGAGAGCCCATATAACCCCACACAAAGGGCATTTCCAGCTCAGGGGATAAAGTAGAGGGCAACACTGAGTCACACAGGACTTGTACCACAGAAGTCCACCTCACAAAAACAGGAAGTCAAAGCAGATGTATTGAATACATAGAAACAAACAAAAAGAGTCGGTTAAAATGGAGAAACAAAGAAATAACCCCCCACCTGGATGGGGTAGATAAATGGATTGAGTGTGGGCTTGTGAACCAAAGGGTCACTGGTCCAGTTCCCAGTCAGGGCACATGCCTGGACTGTACGACAGGTTCCCAGGTTCCCCGTGGGGGTGTGCAAAAGGCAACCACACATTGATATTTCTTTCTCTCCCTCTCTTTCTCCTTCTCTTTCCCTCTCTCTATGAAATAAATAAAATCTTAAAAAAGAAAAAGAAAAGAAATAACTCCCAAAAGGAAGAAAAGCAGGAACCCCAGAGAAAGAGCTAAATGAAATTGAGGCAAGCAATTTAGCAGCCATAGAGTTCAAAGTACTGGTTATACGGATGCTCAAAGAAGTTAGAGAGAACTATAAGGGACTTAGTGAGAATTACATCAGCATGAAAAAGGACATAGAAACTATGAATATGAACCAGTTGGAAATGAGGAATGCATATCTTAAACGAAGAATACTTTAGAAGGAATTAAAAGCAGGTTAGATGAAGCAGAGGACTGAATCAATGATTTGAAAAACAAGGTAGAAAAAAACATCCAATCGGAGCAACAAAAAGAAAAAAGACTGAAAAAGAAAAAGAATGGGTTAAGGGCACTTTGTGATAATGTGAAACATAACAATATCCACATCATAGGAGTAACCGAAGTAGAAGAAAGTGAGCAAGGGAGAGAAAACATGTTTGAAGAAATAACGACAGAAAAATTCCCTAACCTGGTGAAGGAAAAAGTCACACAAGTTCAGGAAGCACAGAGAATCCCAGTCAATATGAACCCAAAGACACCCACACTAAGACGCATCATATTAAAATGGCAAAGTTTTTAAACATAAAGAGTGAATCTTAAAGGTAGCAAGAGTGAGTCAGTTATCTACAGGAAGTTACAATAATACTGTCAGATGATTTCTCAACAGAAACACTTCTTACAAGAATGGATTGGCATGAAGTATTCAAAGTAATGAAAAGCAAGGATCTATAATCAAGACTACTGTATTTGGCAAGGCTATCATTTAAAGTTGAAGGCAAAATAAAGAGGTTCTCAGGCAAAAGAGGCCAAAGGTGCTCATCAACACCAAACCAGCACTGCAAAAAATGTCAAAAGGGACTGATTTAAAAGAAGAACTAGAGAGAGATAGAGGAACACAGGGAAAAGGAATAAAATGGCAATGAATAAGTACCTACCAATAATAACCTTAAATGTAAAAGGATTAAATGCTCTAATCAAAAGACACAGGTAAGCAGAATGGATAAGAAAACATGAACCATATATGCTGTCTATGAGAGACCCACCTTAAAACAAAAGATTCACACAGCCTGAAAGTGAAGGAATGGAAAAAATTTTCCATGTAAATGGAAATGAAAAGAAGCTGGGGTAGTAATACTTATAATTGACAAAATAGACTTCGAAACAAAGGTCACAACAAGAGACAAAGTAGGTCACTACACAATACCAAAGGGATAAATCCAACAAGAGGATATAATCCTTGTAAACATATATGCACCCCAAATAAGGAACACATATAAAAATCTTGCTGAACTTTAATGAAGAGATTGACAGCAATACAGTCATTGTAGTGGATTTTAACATTCTAATGTCACCAATGGATAGATCTTCCAGATGAAAAATCAACAAGGACACAGTGACCTTAAATGACACGCTAGTTCAAACAGATTTAATTGATATTTACAGAACGTTTCATCTCAAAGCAGCAGAATACACATTTTTCTCAAGTACACATGGATCATTCTCAAAGAGACCATATAGCAGGACATAAAATAAGTCTTAACAAAATCAAGAAAATTGAAACCATATCAAGCATTTTCTCAGATCACAATGGCATGAAACTAGGAAGGAACCTCAATAAAAACATTCAAACACAGGTGGCTAAATTAGCATGTCATTAAAAAAATGAATGAGTCATCAATGATTTCAAGGAAGAAATCAAAAGCACCTGTAAACAAAATGAACACACAACAACCCAAAATCTATGGAACACAGTGAAAGCAGTTCTGAGAAGGAAGTTCATAGCATTACAGCCCTACCTAAAGGAGATAGAAAAATTTCAAATAAACAATCTAACTCTACACCTAAAAGAACTAGTAAAACAACAAAAAACAAAGCCCAGAGTGAGTAGAAGGAAGGAAATAATCAGAATCAGAGTGGAAATAAATGGCACAGAGAATAAAAAAACAATGTAAAAGATTGATGAATCCAGGAGCTGGTTCTTTGAAAAGATAAACAAAATAGACATACCTATAAACAGACTGATCAAGAAAAAAAGAAAGAAGACTCAAATGAATAAAATCAGAAATGAAAGAGGGGAAGTAACAACTGATACCAGAGAAAACAAAGGATTGTAAGAAAATGCTATGACAACTATATGTCAAGAAAATGGACAACCTGGGCAAAATGGATAAATTTCTAGAAACATACAGTGTTCCAAAACTGAATCAGGAAGAAGCAGAAAACCTGAATAGACGGATAACAACAAATGAAATTGAAGCAGTAATCAAAAAACTCCCCCCCGCCAGACAAAAGTCCTGGATCAGATGATCTTACAGGTGAATATTACCAATCATTCAAAGAAGAAGTAACACCGTTTCTTCTCAAACTTGAAAAAAATCCAAGAAGCAGGAAGACTTCCAACCTCTTTTTATAAGTCCAGTGTTACCCTAATCCCAAAACCAGGTAAAGACACAACAAAGAAAGAAAAGCACAGTTGTTAAAATCCTTAATAAAGTATTAGTAAATGGCACAAAGCAATGCATTAAGAAGAGCATATACCAAGATTAAGTGGGATTCATCCCAGGGATGCAAGGATGGTACAATATTTGCAAATCAGTAAATGTGATATACCACATAAACAAAATGAAACATAAAAATAACATGAGCTTATCAATAGATGTGGAAAAAGCATTTAATAAAATACAGCACCCATTTATGATAAAAACTCTCAACAAAGTGGGAATAGATGGATCATACATAAACATAATAAAGGCCATATACGAAAATCCTACAGCCAACACTATATTCCACCGACAAAACCTAAAAGCATTTCCCTTAAGATTAGGAACAAGGCAGGATGTCTGCTTTCACCACTCTTATTTAACATAGTACTGGAAGTCCTAGCCACAGTGATCAGGCAAGAAGAAGAAATAGAAGGCATCCAAATTAGAAAGGAGGAAGTAAAATTGTCACCATTCACAGATTACATGATATTGTATACAGAAAACCCTATAGGCTCCACCAAAAAAATCCTACTAGCCCTAACAAATAAATTCAGCAAAACAGCAAGATACAAAATCAACACTCAGAAACTGATGGCATTTTTATACATCAGTAATGAACTATCAGAAAGAGAAACTAAGAAAACAATATAATTTACTCTTGAAAAAAAAAAGGTACCTATGAATAAATTTAACCAAGGCGGTAAAAGATCTGTACTCGGAATACTAAAGGGCACTGAAGAAAGAAAGTGAGGAAGATACAAATAAATGGAAGCATATATTGTGTTCATGAACTGGAAGAATTAACATCATTAAAAAGTCCATACTTCCCAGAGCTATCTGTAGATTCAAGGAGATGTCTATTAAAATACCAGTGGTATTTTTCACAGGTCTAGAACAACTATTCCAAAAACTTGTATGAACCCAAAAAGTCCCTAAATATTCTCAGCAGTCTTGAGAAAGAAGAACAAATATGGAGGGATCACAATACCTGATATCAAACTATACTACAATCAAAACATCTGGTACTGGCATAAGAACACACACATAGATCAATGAAACAGAACAGAGAGCCCAGAAATAAACCCATGCCTTTATGGTCAATTAATATTTGATACAGGACGCAAGAGCATACAATGGAGTGAAGACAGTGTCTTCAATAAACGGTGTTGGGAGAACTGGTTTAGTACTTGGAAAAAAAAAATGACACTAGACCACCAACTTACACCATACACCAGAATAAACTAAAAATGGATAAAAGACTTAAATATAAGTTGTGATGCCATAAAAATCCTGGAGGAAAACATAGACACTAAAAATCAGATACCTCATGCAGCAATAATTTTGCTGATATATATCCTAGGGCAAGGAGAACAAAGGGAAAAATAAACAAGTAAGACTACATCAAATTAAAAAGCTTCTGCACAGCTAAAGACACCATCATCAAAATGAAAAGGGAACTGACCGCATGGGAGAACATATCTGCCAATGATACAACAGACAAGGATTTAATCTCCAAAATATACTTAGGGTCCCATGCTAGAGCACCCTGGCCCGGAACCAAGAGCCTAGTCTCTGCCCATGGGCTGCAGTCACTGAAGCGGGCTGCACAGCGGGGCTGGGTGTATATGTATATGTATATGTATATGTATATGTATATGTATATGTATATGTATATGTATATGTATATATGTAAATAAAGAACTCATATGACTCAAAACTAGGAAGATAAACAATTCAATTAAAAATGGGCAAAGGATCTGAATGAACACTTCTTCAAGGAGGAAATATAGATGGTTCATAGACATATGAAAAAGTGTTCAGTGCCACTAGCCATCAGAGAGATGCAAATTAAAACCACAATGAGATATCATCTCACACCTGCCAAAATGGCCATCAATTAATAAATCAACAAACAACAAGTGCTGGTGAGGATGTGGAGAAAAAGGAATCCTAGTGCACTATTGGTGCAAATGCAGACAGTGCAATCACTCTGGAAAACAGTGTGATGTTTCCTCAAAATATTAAGAATGGAATTGCCTTTTGAATCAGCAATTCCACTTCTGCGAATATATCCTTAGAGTCCCAAAACAACAATTCAAAAGAATATATGCACCCCTATGTTCACAGCAGAGTTATTTACAATAGCCAAGATCTGGAAACCACCTAAGTGCCCATCAGTAGATGAGTGGATAAAAAAGCTGTGGTACAGTTACACAATTGAATACTATGCAGCAGTAAAAAAGAAGGAATTCTTACCTTTTGTGATGGCATGGATGGACGTAGGGACTATTATGCTAAGCGAAATAAGCCAGTCAGTGAAAGACAAATACCATCTGCTCTCACTTATAAGCGGAATCTGATGAACAAAATAAACTAATGAACAAAACAGAATCAGAGGCATAGAGACAGGGAACAGACTGACAGCTGGAAGAAGCGATGGGGGAGGTGGTGACTGGCTGAAAAAAGGTGAAAAGAAGAGTCAAAGAACATATATGCACGACCCATGGACATGGACACTGCTGTGGGGATTGACTGTGGGAATGAGGGGGTGGGCTGGGTGGAGGGGGAAGAAGGGGGGAAATTGGGACAACTGTAACAGTATAAACAATATACTATTTTTTAAAAAAGAGAATATAGAAGACTTTTTAACAGAAGAAAATGGAACAGCATCTTTAAAGTATTAGAAAACAAAAACAAACTAGAAACAACCTAGAATTCTATACCTAGAGAAGAGTATTTTTCAAAATGAAGATATATGGGAAGTTGGGGGAAAATGAAAGGATTGAGTGAGGGAAAAAAAAAGTATATTAGTTTACTAGGGCTGCCATAACAAGCTATCATAGATTAGGTGGCTTATTGACAAATTTATTTTCTTATAGTTCTGGAAGCTAGAAATTTAACATTTAGATGTTGGCAGGGCTGGTTTCTTCTGAGGGCTCTCTTCTTGGCTTATAGGTGATTGCATTCTTGCTGTGTCCTCACGTGTTTGTTTTTTTCTCTGTGAGCACGCACCCTGGTGTCTCACATACGTCCTAATCTTCTTTCCTATAGGGTCACCTGTCAGACTGGATTAGGCCACACTGTCAGTCTCATTTACAGGCCCTATCTCCAAACATAGCCACATTCTAGAATTTAGGGGTTCAATGAACTTTGGGGTCACAATTCAGCCTGTAACATTCCACGCTCTCTAGCCCCCAAATCATGTCCTTCTTACATGCAACATACATTCAACCCCATCCCCAAAGCTCAAATGTCTTAACCCATTCCAGCATCAACTCTAAGTCCCAAATCTCATCAAAATCTCATCTAAATCAAATGTGGGTGAAAATCAAAATATGATTCATCCTGAGGCAAAATTTCTTTCTAGATGTGAATCTGTTGAAATCAGAGATGTTATCTACTTCTAAAATATGATGGTGGGAAAGAGATAGGCCAGACATTTCCATTCCAAAAAGGAGAAATTGGAAGGAAGAGAAAGGGATCATGAGTTTCAAGCAAGTCCAAAACCTAGCAGGGCAAATTCCATTAGATTTTAAGGCTCGAGAACAATCCTCTTTTTTCGATGCTCTGTCCTCCAGGATTCCTGGGATGGCAGATCTAGCCCTTTGGCCCTCAGTGGCAGCCTGGCCTATTGAAACCAAGGAGGTAGCTCTACCCTCTGGAACCAAGGAAGAAGAGAGATAATCTTACACCCTAGACCTGTGCCCTATGAGCTGGTAGATATATGCTGTATATAAGGCACTCACACTTTAAATATAAAAACAGAGCTTAAAAACAAATATATGGAAAAAGATTGACCATGTACTCACTAATTTAAAAAGAGATGGAGTGGTTACATTAATATCAGACAAGGCAGATTTCAGAGCATGGAATATTACCAGCTTTGAAGAGAGACATTACATAATGATAAAAGAGTCAACTCATCAAGAAGACATAACAATCTTTAACATGTATGCACTTAATAAGAGCCTCAAGACACATAAAGCAAAAAGTAATAATGTAAGAAAAATAAACAAATCCATGAATTTACTTGGTATGGTAGCCAGTTTCTAAGAAGGCAAAGGAAAAAAACAACTCTGGGAAACCTTCAGAGTTAAGTCCATTCGGGTTATATTTCTATAAACCAGGCAGTTAGAAAGTACAGGGTCATGATGCAGGGTGGAGTCTAAGTGGTTCCTGACATCAATAGTCAGATTATCTAGAGATACTAAATGACACTGATGAAACTGTCTCAAGTCACCCATAAATAAACAGATAAGTATACATGAAGCATTCTGGACATGCATAGTATCATGCTAGGTAATTTAGAAATATAAGACATGGTTCTGGCAGTGAAGAAACTTATCTAGATGGAAAATTAAGAATCACAAATATGAAGTGCAAAATAATAAAGTCACTAGAATTCACATACTCATTTAAGTTATTGAGCAAGTAGCAAGTGGCTGGTACAAATTTCAAGGTGAAAATGATCTGGTTCATGTCCTCAACAACAGAAAGTCTAGAATGGGAGAGAGACATGAAAACATGTAAGTCTAAGTATTATATGTACTACAACAGCCCTGAAGAGGGAGCGGAACATTGAGCCTGGGGTTTCAGGGACAGAATGCACGGAAAAAATCATGTCTGAGCTGAGTTTCAGAACTCAGATTTTTATTTAGGTATTTCCTGGGTAGGAAAGGTAGGGAAGGGTACTTCAGGCAGAAGGATCAGCATGAACAAAAGGACAGAAGCATGAAAGATCTAAGTAGTTTAATAGTTTAAAAAACTGTAAGTGGTTCAGTATGCTTCAAGGATAGGGTGGGAAGGGATGTGCATTTAATCATTAGGCCAAAGGAAAGAAGGCTTTGTGTGATATGGTAAGGAATAGGAACTTTAGCCTATCCTCCTGATTTCCTCTTCTTCTCTCTCATTCATTCAATAAATATTTATTGAGTGGGTCCTCTATCACAGGCATTGTTCTAGGTACAGAGGATACAGCACTGAAAAGGACAGACAAGGCTCTTGTACTGTCCTCATGGGGACATCATTTGAAGGAGCACGGTAGCAGTAAAATGCACTGGACATACGGAGTTCAATAACACAAACGTCAGTCACAGAAGGCTCTACATCTCCAAAAGAAAAATATGAACAGAACATATGCACGAAATAAACTACTATGCATATCTGGCAGTGATTCACATCTTATGTTTCTTGGGCTTCAAAAACTAAAGTCAAACTGTGATCACAGTACTTTCATAGGCAAGTCATTTTGTATTATTAGAGGTCATTTTTCTCAATAGTTATTCCCTTACATTTTTTATTGGGGCAAGAGGGCAGCATATTGGTTGATTTCTCTAACAATCTTTAGCAGCTATGGAGAAGCTCATAGAACGTGGTGGTAGATGCTATATTCCTTCACAGATGACCTAAGTCACCTGTTTCCCAGGAAATCATGCTGGAGATACTATTCCACATATCTCAAGCAATAACTTCAGTAATTGAAGCAAATACTCAAACAAGGAGAACATGACAATATCAACACAACTCATACACGTAAGCAAAATTCGAGAATCACAGTAGCTTGATTGTAACATAATGTACAATGGCCAATCATGAATTCCTGGTTTCATTCATTCAAAACTTTCTGAAAAATTCTTAGTTTGAAATTTTCTGTCTTGGTCTCACCCTGAAGATATTTTTTTGCCCTTGGAAAGTTGAGTTGTCCATTTGGACATACTGAAAAATGGGACTGAGAATAAAAATACTCTTTTCCATTTCAAAGATAAGGTGTTTACAAAGAAATAATTTAATGTCAGTTAAACTTTGACACATCACTATGTTAGTGCTTTAAGAAGCATTGTCTTTCTGCAAAATTTTGAAGTAAAAGCTTCTAAAATTAAAACCATCATATTCTTTGTATCTAGTGGGCTTTCCTTTGCATTTTCACTATGCAGTTATTAATACCAAAAGGAAATATTAGGATTCAATTTAATTCTGTCCTTTATACTTTTTCTCTTTCAAGAAGAAAGAAATTAAAATTTCTTCAGCAACATGCTAAATTTGAGAGGTAGGCCTTATCTTTTCACATCAAATAAATAAGGTAAATAACTAATTAGGTGGCTAAATATGTCTATTATTAGGCAATATACACTCCATGGGGAAGGAAGAGCAGCTCTTAGATTCCAGTTCACCTTTCTCGACCTGTGAGTCGTCACTGCTATATTTAACATCACACTATGAGAGGTTTTGTATTAAACACAATTTTCCTTCATGTATTATGAGTAACAGATAATGTTTTAACAAATAGGAAGTCTTTGGCTGAAGAACAGTATATAGCTTCAAATTCTGATGACGAGTTTTAGTAAATTTACAACACTTAACTAGAAACAAAGGAGCTCACGATTAATGTTTTAAAAACTATTCTATTTCTTTTTCTATTTCTAAGTGTTTATTTAATTTTTCTTTCTTTCACTTTGCATATCTGCTTTCTATCCCTATCTTCATCCTGTTTTCTCTTTTTTTAATTCATAGTTTTTGTCTCTGGACTAACCTTCTCATTTATTTGTTGAACTAAAAAAAAAAATCACAACATCAAAAAAGTGAATCAACAGGCAACAGTGATCAGAAAACACAGCATGGGGATGGTAACCTAAACTAATTCATCTAATGGTTCTTTTCTTAAAAACTTAGTATGTTGTAACCCACAGTTCTCTAGAGACAAGTAAAGATACATGCTACTAACTGTCAGAAATCTCTTACCCAAGTATCTTTAACTCAGACTCTCCTTCAGTGGCGATTAATTATTAGTGGCCATGACGTCTATGAAATAATGCATGGCATGTGAACAGATTGTCCTTTACCCTCTTCCATCTAAATTACCTTTTCTGATACTTGAGCAAATTATACTGAAGGAAGAATAAAGTAGCACTTCCTTCGAATGGTAATTCCTAGTATCTGTTGAAGAATTAACCACTGATAAGAATCTTGAATGTGAGCACTAAATTCTCCAAGGTAGCTCCTATTACAACTTAAATAACAGTTGAATTTTAATAGGGTGTTATCAAAGTTCAAGCAACTTACCTGTTCCTGGGTCATCTTCTGCAGCTCATTCTCCCAAGTTGCCTGGTCATCATCCAAGTTATAGGAAGCTGGTGGAGTGAGCCCACGAAGGATCAGGGGGTCTCGGTCATGGCACAGGGCTGTCAGGTGTCCAATATACAATTTTAATTTGCTTCTATTTTGGTCAAGTTCTAAGAGGGGCTGGATGATCTGAGGTGAAAAAAAGTGAGGAAAGTCAAGGTCAATCTGAAACGAGAAGTTTATATATCTTTATGCCTCCCAAGTCAAAGAAAACTGACCAAAGACTAAAGCTCTTCTAATGACTATTGACAACTTCAGGATTATGAAAAGAAACAGTTCCACATACCTGCACATTTACAGTATCACACCCAACCACCATTCTGGGAGACGGGTAGGGGATGTTGGCTTAGTGTATCAATATGAGACTAAAAGAGCCGTACTTTGGCAGGGGATTCAGCACAGGACTAATGTTTATACAAGGACGACATTCCTGATAAAGACTCCAGTTACCTCACAATTTCTCTCCCCATTTATTTATGAGTAGGTTACAAAATACTGCTAGTGAAATTTGCTCATCTGAAAAACTGGACAACATATACTTCATGTGTTCCTCCATCTCCTAGAATGGAAGAAAAATTCTGTCTCTGGAGAAGGTGCCTGTTTTCCTTGGCCAAGAGATGTGATGAGTGAACTCATTACTAACCTGCCTCATCCTGGCATAAGCTCCTCTCGTTCATTTCACACAGGCTATCTGATTTTCTTTTAAAACAGTGATTGATAAATCCTTATGTAACACCAAATACCAGACTCACAGCCACGGACTCTGAAATTTTCTCAGTTGTAACATTGGTTCTATGTTTTTCCTGAATAACGGTCCTGTTCTATTTTCTTAAAATATTATATTCCCTTTGCCCTGAATGAACAACTATCCCTTTGACTGCCTTTGGAAGCACATTAAGTGACAGATGACTCTTGTCCCAGAATTTCATTTAACAGCTCTCATGACAATACTATGGTCAGGTACTGGGTAGATGGTCAAAGCCTTGAGTGTTTAGGAACAGTTGTGGTGGATCTCACATCTCAGAACTGAAATGTTAGAGCAGCATCTGCTTGATACACAGCAGCTGTGAGAGCTGCGAAACATGGCCAAAATGCTGGCAATTCTCAAAATGTTCCCAGGGCTTGCAAGGCAGAGGTCTGCACCTGTTGCATGTCACTGGGTTGGCATTTTCATCATTATTACACCTCTGACTCACCAAATGAATAGGGAGCTCAATAATCTGACTTCAAACAGTGACGTTGATTTCTACCTGGCCTCCTCACAGGACTGACGGCTCCTGCTGCTTTCCTTTCTAGAGTTTTTTTTTTTAATAACATTATATACTTTTAAATCACAAAATCAACACATTTTACTCTGAAACACATGGAAAACTATAAAAGAAATAATAAAATAGCCTATAGATATTCCATCAAGAATGCCACCTGCGAACTTCTGGTTGAGATGGTAGTGTAGGCAAATGCAGAACTTGCTTCCTTGCACAACTACATCAAAATTACAACTAAACTACAGAAGAACCATCATTTGGGACTACCTGATATCTGGCTTAATGGAATTCCTACAACTATGGAATTAAAGAAGAAGCTACATCAAGACTGGCAGGAGAGGTGGAAAACTGGAATGTGCTTGTCCTACACCTGTGTATAGTGGATAAAAACTGGGAGAGATATTTTGGCTGTGGAGGTACTGTCTGAGAAGTGAGGGGTCCCAGCCCTACACCAGGTCCCCCAGCACAGGATTCCAGTGCCAGGAAGAGAAATCCCTATAACTTCTGGCTGTAAAAACCAGTGGGGATTGATGCTGAGAGACACAGAGGGCTTCTGGAGTGCCAGGAAGTCCCTCTTAAAGGGCCCATGCACTGCCTTACTGACACTCACTCCTTCTGAGCTCAAGCCCTGGAGCATCAGCTTGCAAGGCACCAGAGACATACAAGGAGGAACGAAATTGTCTAGCATCAGGGCAAGAACTGGGGGTGGGGGCAACTTTCTAACAGACAGAAGTGCTGGCAGAAGCCATTGCTCCTTTTCTGAAATCTCTCACCCCCGACAGAGCTGGCAGGCGGGTACCATATCTGGGACTCCATCGATCTGGCTCACACTGTTTGCCCTGCCCTGGCTCCCTGAAGCCCCACCCCATCCAACTTTCAGACCCATCTAAGCTGTTCACACAAATGGTCTGTCTTGGTTCATGCTTCAGATTTTCCTAAAATCTCTCAAACAAACAGCATCTGGCCCCAGTGTACCCTGTAATTCTTGCTAGGTGGATGCAGGCCAGGCAATAGCAGCAGCCAGCCTTGGTTCACAGCTTGGCCTTGCCTGGGCACTTCCCAATCCAGCACAAATAGCAACTATCTGCAGAATGCTTTGTAGCTCATGTCTGGTGGTCCCAGGAAGAACACAGGTGGTGGCTGGCCTTGACCTGCACTTCCTGGAGGCCCCAGTGAACAGCTTCAGAGCACAACAAAGCACCATGACCCAACCACTTCTACAACTGACACACTCAAGAGTCCTGCTGAAGTAATTGCTGTTGTGTGAGGTGGGCCCCTGTAGAGCTGATCCTCCACAGTGGTCAGAGGTCAGTGTTCACAGCCAGTCCTTGCAGCTGATTGGCCTGGGAGGAAATCCCTCTTACTGATGTACCAACAGCAATCAAGACTCAACTACAACAGGACAGTGCACACAGCCCACATTGGGGGCACACATTGAGGGCCCACCTTGAGGGATTGAGGAGGCTGGGCCACTGGACTGTATAGAACACCTACTACACATTAGGCCACTCTATCAAGTGTGGGAGACATAGCCAGTCTACCTAATAAATAGAAACAAACACAGGGAGGCTGCTAAAATGAGGAGACAAAGAAACATGTTCCAAATGAATGAACAGAACTCCAGAAAAAGAACTAAACAAAATGGAGACAAGCAATCTACTATATACAGGGTTCAAAACATTGGTTATATGGATGCTCAATGAATTTAGAACTTGAACAGTAGAAAAAAGGACCAACCAGAAATGAAGGATGCACTAGCTGAAATGAAGAATAATTTACATGGAATCAAAAGTAGAGTAAATGAAGCCAAGAAGGAAATCAGTGACTTGGAATATAAGGAAGCAGAAAATACCCAATCAGAACTGCAAAAAGAAAAAAGAATCCCCCCTAAAAAATGAGGACAGTGTAAGGAGTCTTTGGGACAATTTCAAATGTACTAATGTTTGCATGATGGGGTACCAGAAGGGGAAGAAAGAGAGTAAGGAATTCAAAAAAATAATGACAGAAAACTTTCCTAACTGGGTGAAGGAATAGACATGCCAGTGTAGGAAGTGCAGAGAGTCCCAAACCAGATGAACCCAGAGAGGCCCACACCAAGACACATCATAATTAAAATGTAAAAGGTAAAACACAAAGAGAGAATCTTAAAAGCAGCAAGAGAAAAGCAGTTAGTAACCTATAAGGGTAAGACTGTCAGCTGATTTCTCAATAGAAACTTTGCAGAAGGGATTGGCAAGAATTCAAAGCAAGGAAAAGCAAGAACTTACAACCTAGATTATTCTACCCAACAAAGCTATCATTTAGAATTGAAGGGCATATAAAGAGCTTCCCAGACAAGAAAAAGCTATAGGAGTTCATCACCACCAAACCAGTATTATGTGAAATTTTAAAGGATCTTTTTGAAGAAGAAGAAAAAAGATAAAAAATACAAACAATAAAATGGCAATAAGTACATATCTATCAACAATTGAATTAAAAAAAAAACCAAAATAAACAAGTAGAACAACAACAAAAGAATACCACCTGAAACATTTTAGTAATTTTCTTCCAAGTTTAAAAAAAATATTTACTTATTTTTTTAGAGAGGGGAAGGGAGGGAGAAAGAAAGGGAGAGAAATATCAATGTGTGGTTGCCTCTGAAGCACCCCCTACTGGGGAACTTGCCCACAACCCAGGCATGTGTCCTGGCTGGGAATCGAACCAGGGACTCTTTGGTTCACAGGCCGGTGCCCAATCCACTGAGCTATACTAGCAAGGGCCCAACTTTTTAAATAACTTAACTTTACTGTCAGACTTCACATTTACTTGATATATTGTTTACCTGTTTAATGTTATATTGTGAGTACTCTTCACAAAGTTATATTACTGGAAATCATGATTTTTAATGGTTGCTTTATAAATATAACACATTTTATTTCTAATACTATTTCCATGACAAATTAAAAGAGAGAAGAGCCAGGGCTTAGTGGCTAAAACAATCTTTAGCCTACTAAAAGATGAGAGTTCAGAGTTTAGGCCCATATATTATAATACAGTATAAAAGTTAGAGTCTCACTGGACAAACCAGAGAAAGTAAATTATTTTAGCATTACTTTTATTTCTTAATCTCTCACATACACACAATTCTTTAAGGGCAAAGGCTACACACTTAGGCGCTGGTGTCAAAAACTGTTGGGCTCTACAAGAGACCCATGATGAGCAGGCTCACAGCAACAGTTCTGTGCTGGCATTTCTTACCTATGCCACAACAGGCATAACAACACTGCCAATTGCTGAAGGAAGAGACTGGTTCAGTAAAACTGAGGATGTGGAGAGTGGGAAATTGATCAGTTTTTCACAAACAACATTAATCTCTCTCTCTCTCAAAAAAAATTATTTTATTTCTGAAAACAAATGCATACACTGTAGAAAGTTCAGAAAGAATTCCAAGATGTAATCTTTAAAGGCAATATTCTTTTATATGCACGTACAGTTTTCCCTTCAGTAACTAAACTGTCTAGTCATGGTTCTACTACAACATCCCTCATGCCTCCAAACAATGCTACCCTATTTTAATTTCCGTTTTTTTTTTTTTTTTTTAGCATGAACCTGTCTATTTTTCATAGGCACATTGTTAAAAAATGATAAAAAATCACTTTTGGGATTTTCACTGAGTTTGTGCAACTGACTGCCATTCTGTGTGTGGCTGTCATTACATCTGGGCTTTGAGGCTGCACAAGATGGTTTAGGTAATTAAAGTTTGAATTGGAAAACTGGCATAAAGTAGTATGACCAGTGAGGGAAGGGGACAATATTATACATGATAATAATCAAAAGGTCAGATTTCTCACAGTAAAATGGAAAGATACAAGCTTGTTACTCCATGACTGAGAATGAAAAAAAATTGACATTTTAGGTCCCCATTTTTACAGATGAATTTCAAGCTGATTTAAATGCATTTCATGCTGTAGTGCTGTTTAGAAAACACTATAGTGTTTTGCATTGTAATTTTTCAAAGTCAAATTGAATAGTTAAAAAAAGATGGAATGTGAAATTTTTTCCTAGGATAAAAATCTATTCCAAGCAATGGCCAAGATGTCTGTTTTTTCTTCTCATGTCAAAAAGAATTGCTTTCTGAAATTCTGGCCAAGATGGAGGCACAGGTAGACACACTGTGCCTCCTCGCACAACCAAGATAGGGACAACAACAATTCAGAAACAAAATAAGAACCAGAACTGACAGAAAATTGTACTGTATGGAAGTTGGACAATCAAGAAGTTAAAATAGACACGTTCATCCAGACCGGTAGGAGGGGTGGAGTCGGGCAGCTGGGCGGAGAGGGGTGGCGGCACAAAGAATGGTGGGCCAGGTGTGGGAGAGCAGAGACCATTGGGACCGGGTGTGTGAGGCGTCCGGGGTGCGCAAGACCGCAGTGGGCAGATCCTGAATGCGCAAGAGGCAGTTGGCAGATGCCGGCTGAGGGGTGGCAACCAGCAGACCCAGCGAGGCGGCAACTGTGAAGCAAGGCACTGCACACAACCCAGGATCACGGTGCTGGGAAAAAGAGCCTTGGGACACTGACTGAAAACACCTGTGAGGGTTGAGGTGCTGGGAGAGACTCCCAGCCTCACAAGAGAGGTCCTTGGAAAGTTCCATGGGGTGCACAAGCCCACCCACACAGGAATTGGCACCAGAGGGGCCCAGTTTGCTGGGGGAAGTGGCAGAAGGGACTGAGGTCCTACGGAGAGTGGAGCAAGCGCCACTGTTCCCTCTTGGACCCCGCCCCCACATACAAGGTCGCAACCCAGCAACTGAGGTGCCCCGCCCTGGTGAATACCTAAGGCTCTGCCCCTCATACATAATGGGTGCAACCAGACCAAAGGGTGGGGGGGAAAGGTGGCTCAAACAGAAGTGAAATCCCCTGAACCAGTATTTTTAAGTGACCGAGAGATAGCCAACCTATCAGATGCACAGTTCAAAGCACTGGTGATCAGGATGCTCACAGAATTGGTTGATGTTGGTCTCAAATTAAATGATAAAATGAAGGCTACACTAAGTGAAATGAAGGAAAATGCACAGGGAACCAATAGTGATGGGAAGAAAACTGGGACTCAAATCAATGGAGTGGACCAGAAGGAAGAAAGAAACAACCAAACAGAAAAGAATGGAGAAATACGAATTCAAAAAAATGAGGAGAAGCTTAGGAACCTCCAGGACATCTTTAAATGTTCCAACATCCCAATTATAGGGGTACCAGAAAGAGAAGAGGAAGAGCAACAAGTGGAAAACTTATTTGAACAAATAATAAAGGAGAACTTCCCCATTCTGGCAAAGGAAATAGACTTCCAGGAAGTCCAAGAAGCTAAGAGAGTCCCAAAGAACTTGGACCCAAGAAAGAACACACCAAGGCACATCATAATTACATTAGCCAAGGTTAAAGTGAAGGTGAGAATTCTAGAAGCAGCAAGAGATAAGGAGACAGTAACCTACAAAGGAGTTCCCATCAGACTCTCAGCTAATTTCTCAAAAAAGTCCTTACAGGCAAGAAGGGGCTGGAAAGAAGTATTCCAAGTCCTGAAAGGCAAGGACCTACATCCCAGATTGCTCTCTCCAGCAAAGCTATCATTTAGAATGTTAGGGCAGATAAAGTGCTTCTCAGATAAGGTCAAGTTAAAGGAGTTCATCATCACCAAGCCCTTATTATAGGAAATGTTAAAGGGATGTGTCTAAGAAAAAGAAGATAAAAAATAGTAAAAAAATCAGCAAACTCACAGTTATTACCAGCCACACCTAAAACAAAAGCAAACTAAGTAAACAACTAGAAGAGGAACAGAACCACAGAAATGCAGATCACATGGAGGGTTAGCAACAGGGGAGTGGAAGGAGGAGAGAGGGGGAAAAGGTACAGAGAATAAGTAGCATAGATGGTAGGCAGAAAATAGACAGGAGTAGGGCAAGAATAGTATGGGAAATCTAGAAGCTAAAGAACTTATGACACATGGACATGAACTAAAGGGGGGGGGAATGTGTTTGGGAGGGGGTGTGCAGGGTGGAGGGAAATGAAGAGGGGTAGTGGCACAACTATAATAGCATAATCAATAAAACAGATTTTAAAAAAGAATTGCCTTTCTAAAAAAGAAAAACAAAAACCTATAGTTTATTGTGTGAGAATATATGTAAGTGCCCAAATAGCATACTTCCCAAATCTATCCTTAAAAAAAAAAAAATCACTCTGGCCTGTCTCGATAAGTCACATTTAATCACATTAATCCTGTGAGAAATACCCTTATCTCTTTCCCCCATCCTCAGTCTAGCTTGGGTAGGCCAGTTAGAAAAGAAATTGCATTTCCCATAAGGCAGAACTACCATTGCCTAATATCAGGAGGGAAGAGGGACACTCGTCAAGGGTGCCTTACAGAATCCGTAAGTTAGGTCTTTCGTCCACATACAACTTTGGTGCATTAGCAAGGAGTCCTCCCAGAAACAATCAGAAATGTGGCCAAGTAACATTAGTTCTATAGTTTTGCAGAATTAAAGTTAAAAAATGAACATATTAACACAAACTCTGAAAAAACCCCTATAATCTCTGCTTGTATCAAATATAATGCCAAAACAGCCATATTCTCCCAATCCTATGTTTACCACATTGTTAAGGAAAAGAATTTAAATTATAAAAAGGGATGAAAGATTTTTGGTTAATGTACTAAGAGGTTTTTCTTTTTCTTTTTTTTGGGCAAGGATTTATTTGCTTATGTATTAGATCCTCAAAGTGGCTTTAGAGACCAGCACTGGATGACATATGATGACAGAGGACAGTGATCTTACCAAAGGTCTTATTAACCTTCTCTTCTCTTATGTAAGGTTTGGCGGCTAAGGACTCTGAAGATAGATGAGTTGCTCCTGCACTGTCTCATGCAGATTTAACTGGAAATTCTAAGTACTCTATTTATGTAGCCAATTTATCTATGAGATCTGAATATACTTTCTTAGAACTTTTGGCTTCTCAATACCAGGATGGACTGTGCAGAGCCAAAGGCCCCTAACGAGTTCCTTATATGGCTTCTTTTCTCTTCCCACTCTGCTGTTTCTGTGTCACTTACTGTAAGTATGGGTTAGTTGTGACAACATATTGTAGGAACTCACTTTGAGAGGAATGGAATATCTGCATCACAAAGACTGATAGTTGCTGAAAATTATTTGGGACTTAAGGTATTTGTCCTTTGAGTACTGATGCTTTGTTGTTTGAAAGATGCTACTTTTTTTTTAAAGCTAACATTTACTGATCATTTACTGTATTCCTGGCAAATTATATTTTCTATGATTCTCCTGTGGTTAGCTCACTGCCTTTAAGTGGCTACAAAATCTTTTTGTTCTTCCATCTGTGAAGTCTTCAGAGGAGAGTTCAATTGTCTACATAATAACTATATATATACTAGTGGTAGTATTGACTTTTTATTGGCTACCATTACACTTCTGTCCTCCAATGCAGGTACATCAAAAAAGTCTCAGAACAATGAACATATTAACTTCCCAGAGACATTATTCTCTTAATGGCATTCTTGTCCAGAGACCCCAGCAGAGAGCTAAATTCTAAAAGGTAAAAAAAGGAGGCAAGAAAATAAAATTCGCCAGTCTAGTCTCAAAGTCTTTTCCCCCTTAATAACTAAATTTATTCTCTTGGTCAATGACATACATCAGGATGAGAAAGATGAAGGACAGTGTTAAGTCTCTTCACAAAGGTTTAGAGCTTTGTGTATGTTCTCACTTAAATACAGCTATTTTGTGAAAGAATAGAGTTTTTAAAAAATATAGAAGACCTTCATAAGATTTTTACTACACTAATCAGATATACTGTAAGTCAAATCACACATATTTAAACTAAAAAGTTACATAATTCACTTAACCAACATTTAGTGAATGCCATTGTACTGTGCCATACCCAGGTTTAGCTGATGGGATTATCAGAAATAAGATGTGGTCCTAATTTACATTTAAAAATCATGAAATAATAGAACTAATGTGTTGAGTGTATACTACAATTAAAATGCATAAATTCATGATTTCTTTGTTCTAACTTTAATTTTGAAGTTTACTTGAAGCAAACACTTAAATTGCTAAATAAGCCTCTGTGCCTTGAGTTAAGGCTTAGTTTGATTTAAACTTCAGGTGTAAAGTTATGAAATTCAACAAGTTTTTTTTATTCTTAATGGTCTCTGAAATCCAATCTTTTAATCAGCCTTCCCATTTGAAGCACAAACAGAAGGATTTTAGTGGATTCCTAAATGTTTTTGGTGTTATGCTTCTTACTCATTCTTAATCCTAACAAAAAAAGTACATTTGAAAATAGTCCTTGTTTTATACTTCTCTTGCAAGAGATACACTGGACAAAAACAAGCCTACCTAGTCTACACCCTCATAATAACATATAAAGAAATCAAAACTTTGGAATAGGTTTTAAGGTACACTAATATCATCTCCATAAAAAATCTTATTAACGTTGAGAATCTGGAAAGTTTCAGTAGCTTGAGAGTGAGTTTGAGGGCTTAGTTAGAGAGCTACACAGCTGTTTCTTTTAGGAATATGTAAAAATACCCCACAAATTTTCAGAAAAATTAAAAGATAACTTAAAGGCAAGGCACTTCAGAGCTCCAAATCCTAATCCCCATTTCAAAACTATTTTTCTTTTATATCTATTTGACTTCCCAAATAATTTTATAAAGTGTGACTATTTTACATTTATCTTCCAAAACAGAAATAAAAATCAGGCAAAAAGCAAGCAATCCAGAATAATGTTACTTATACTACAAATATTTACTAAGTACTTAGAATATTAGCTCTACACTTTAAACAGAGTCCCTTCCTCAGCATCCCTTACAGATGACTTACTATTATTACTAGTTAATAAAACATGTGGACCAGGAAATCACTTAGGACCTATTAACTTTCTCATTCCCTTTATCTATATTCTGGTGCCAAAGATTCTTTGATCACATTTTAGGCTTTTGTGTTCATCTCTACACCATTTCTAGCAACAATTCTGCTAAGTGGGTTTATAGAATCTCTCTCATCTTCACCCTCACACACTGCTGGTGGGAATGAAACTGGTAGTTACTATGGAAAACAGTATGGAGGTTCCCCCCAAAATTAAGAATAGAGTTACCATATGACCCAGCAATCCCTCTCCTGGGATTCTACTTGAAAAGTTTAAAAACATTTGTAAAGATATATATATCTTCCCTATGCTGCCCTATGTTCATTGCAGCATTATTAGTGGGGCCAAAACAAGAAAATGACCACTGTCCTTTGATGGATAATTGGATAAAGATGTGGTGCATATATACAATGGAATACTACTCAGCCATAAGATGAAATGTTGCCATTTGTGACAACATGGGTGGATCTTGAGAATATCATGCTAAGCAAAATAACTGAGATGGAAAAAGTCAAGAGCCATATGATTTCACTCAAACGAACACACACACACTCACAGACACAGACAATAGCATGCTGGCTACCAGAGAGAGAGTGGGGTGGGGGAGATAGAAAGGGTAAAGGGGCCAAATGTATAGTGACAGAAGGAGACTTGACTTTGGGTCATAAGCATACAATGCAATATACAGATGATATAAAATTGTACACCTGAAACCTATAAAATTTTATTAACCAATGTCATCCAAATAAATTTAATAAAATAAAGAAAACCACAACAGAATATCCCATCCTTGATATTTGATCAAACTCAGTATCTGACAACATTCTTTGTCTTCCACCGTCTCATAAGTGCTGTCTGGTCACTCTGGCCTGTCTTAAGGAAGAACCCTGTGAGGTCTGTTTAACCAGAATCCCCCGTATCCCTGATGTTTCCACTTCGTAAGTGTCTGTCCACTGACCTCCACCATCCTCCTTGGCAACAAATCCTCACTTTTCCTTGTAATCAGAGTTGGGCACAACCTCTCCCTGCCTAAAACCCCCTTGCAGTGGTCCCTATACCTACCACGATTGTCCCGAAGAAAGTCTGCTTTACTGTCCTTTAACAAGCAAATAATAAATTTTTCTTTAACACTGAATAAATGAGAGAAATAATAAATATTCATTTACCACTAGGAGTTCAGGTCCAGGGACCTCTAGGTTGACTAGAGAATAATTCTGAGATGTCCTAAATTAAATTATAGCAGGTGGGCAGAGTGAGAGAAATAGACAAAAGTAGTTCCCATTAACAGCTGTGGACCAACTAACAATATAGGGCCCACATTCCTGAATTCCATTCCTTGGAGCTTTGAATCAACTTCCAAGGGGCCATCTATATTTTGTAAATTATGCATTGGTTTCAGGTATACAGCGCATTGGTTAGACAAGGATATACTTCACACAGTGTTCCCCCTTGATATTTCTAGTACCCCGACTGGCACCACATACAGTTATCACATTACTGACTATATTTACCATGATTTACTAACTGCCCTGTAACTATTTTGTAGCTATCAATTTGTCTTCCTAGTCTCTTCACCACTTTCACCCCCCTGCCATGTGGCAACTACCAGTTCTTTCTCTCTGAGTCTGTTTCAATTTTGTTTGTTCATTTATTCTGTTATGCAGATTCCACGTATCAGTGAAATAATATGGTATTTGTCTTTCTCTGACTGGCTTATTTCACTTAGCACAATACCCTCTAGGACCACCCACGCTGTTGCAAAGGGTATAATTTCATTTTTTAAAATTCCATTGTATATATATATAGCATAGCTTTTTTTATCCACTCATCTATTGATGGGCACTTGGATTGCTTCCATAGTTCGACTATTGTAAATAATGCTGCAATGAACACAGGGGTGCATATATTCTTTTGAATTAGTGTTAAATCCCAAGGGGTCATCTAAAAAGAAGTAACCAGCCACCAGACACCACCACATCCTGCTTATGCATGAACTTCTGGGACTTGCCCAGCACCAATCAACAGTAAATATTCTTCCTTAAGGACTGTGCACTTTCCTTAAGAATAGCCTCCCTTCATCCTTCCCACCCACTTATCTGTAGCCAATGCAAATTCCTTCGAAACAACTTAAACCTGTCTTCCTCAAAACATAATTTATATACAGGGGTGGGCAAAAATAGGTTTCCAGTTTGAAGTACACGAGAGTTGTTCTTGTATTACTGTATATTAATCATTGTATTATTGTATAATTATTGTATTGTGTTAACTGGAAACCTACTTTTGCCCACCTCTGTATATAAAAGAGCCCGTGAACTCAAGGGCAGAGGACACACTGCCTTCTCCATCTAGCCCTGCTGCTGATGGCTTAGATTGCACTCCCAGGACCTGTCCTTTCCTGGCTAGCATTTGGCTCAATAAACTCTTTCTTTCAGAAAAGTCTTCTGCCATGAAATTTTTTTTAACAAGATCACCGAGAGGAATAGATGTTAATTAGAAATCTTACCACAAATAGAAATATCTTGTTCTTAGAGTAACAACCAAAGCTCTCAGACTTAAAGGGCTCTAGGGTTTGTTACAGTGCAGGTGTATCTAAAATTATAAAAGGCTACAGGTTCTACAATGTTAGAAACAGTGGGAATCATTTAAAAAAATAATGGAGGATCATTTTCTTTTATACAGCTCAGAAATCTGTTGTCAATTTATCTTGAAGGATACATTATCACTCCAGCAAAACAAAAACAAAAGATTCCCAATTTCTTTACATAGATATGAAGAGAAAAAAAATCTGGACTCAAAGTTGTAAGGAGATAGGCAACAGGGTTTAGAATAACATAAATATTAAAAATAAACAAATGGGACTACATTGAATTAAAAAGCTGCACAGCTAAAGAAACCATCATCAAAATGAAAAGGGAACTGACTGCATGGGAGAACATATCTGCCAATGATACAACAGACATGGGTTCAATCTCCAAAATATATCAAGAACTCATACGACTTAAACCAGGAAGGCAAATAACCCAATTAAAAAATGGGCAGAGGACTTGAATAGACCTTCTCCAAAAAGGACATAGAGATGGCCAATAGACACATAAAAAATGCTCAGCATCACTAGCCATCAGAGAGATGCAAATTAAAACTATAATGAGGTATTACCTCACACCTGCTAGAATGGCCATCATAATAAATGAACAAACAAGTGCTGGTGAGGATGTGAAGAAAAGGGAGCCCTAGGGCACTACTGGTGGGAATACAGACTGGTGTAGCCACTGAGGGAAACAGTATGTAATTTCCTCAAAAAAACTAAAAATGGAACTGCCTTTTGACCCAGAGATTCCACTTCTGGGAATATATCCTAAGAATCCTGAAACACCAAATTCAAAAGAACTTATGTACCCCAATGTTCACAGTAGTGCTATTTACAATAGCCAAGTGTTGGAAGCAACCTAAGTGCCCATCGGTAAATGAGTGAATCAAAAAACTGTGGTATGTTTACATGATGGAATTCTACACAGCAGAAAGAAGAAGTCCTACCTTTTGTGACAGCATGGATAAAAATGGAAAGCATTATGCTAAGTGAAATAAGCCAATTGGCAAAAGACAAATACCACATGATCTCACTTACAAATGCAATCTAAAGGACAAAATAAACTAATGAGAACAACAGAACCAGAGACATGGCAACATGGAACTGACTGACAGCTGTAGGAGCAGAGGAGGGAGGTGGGGAATGGTGGAAGGAATGGGAAAGGATTAGTCAAAGAACATGTGTGGATGATCATGGACGTGGACCATAGTGTGGTGATTGTGGAAGAGAGGGGTGGGCTAGGTGGAGAGGGGCAAAAAGGAAAAAAATTGGGACAACTTAATAGAATAAATAATACAAAGTAAAGTAGAAAAAAAGAAGAAACTGGAAATAAAAATGAAATAAATCTTGAAATTGGAACTATAGAGCTGCTAACTGCATTTTGTCTACTTACTCTTCTTTCAGTGAAAACCTATCCTATCTTATGCAGTATAATAAGTGGTACTCAGAAAGACAGCAGTGTGTGTGCTGAGCACTGCCCACTAATGAGGAAAGGAAATTTCCTGCTGAGCCCATCTATTCATGTGTTCATGGAGGATATTATGGCTGTAGCTATTTCAAGTACTTGCTATAATACTTGAAAAGTTGTAAGGTACATGAAAATAAGGTTATTAACCAACAGGGGGTCACACAAGTATGCCCAGACAAAGACAGTACAGTTAAATGGGCATCAAGTGGAGAGAATGTTATTATGAGGCACAGAACGTATTACAAGCTAACCAATCAAGGGCACACATATTACACACCCTGAAGGGATGGTCAGCTGAGACAGTGAGTGACCAGAATCAGGAAAGCTACCTGCCCTTCTAGATTCAGAATTGCTAGGAGTAGGTGTGTGTTCCGAAATTCTTCTTCCTTGTTCTTAAGAACTAATAAAGATAGGAAAGCATCTTCAATTTAGTTCTTGACTTAAGGCTTAGCTCTCCACAATAAATCACTTACTGTATTTTAGTGAACAATGTAGGAGTTACATATTAGTGTGTGTATAAAATAAAAAATAAAAATAGCCCTGGCTGGCGTAGCTCAGTGGATTGAGCGCGGGCTGCAAACCAAAGCACTGCATGTTCGATTCCCAGTCAGGGCACATGCCTGGGTTGCAGGCCAGGTCCCCAGTGGGGGCCACATGAGAGGCAACCAAACATTGATGTTTCTCTCTCTCTTTCTCTCTCCCTTCCCCTCTCTAAAAATAAATAAATTAAAAAAAATATTAAAAAAAATAAATAGTGGAATGACTTCCCCACTATAAAGTCCCAGGACTTATGAATAAGAAATTATAGGGGACAAAGTCTAGGCATGGGGGCAGCAGTGGAGGGGGGTGCAAAGAGGAGAGAGGTTTGCAAGCCAAATGAAAGCTGATGCTGGATTTAAAAGGAAAATCCTGGTAGGCAGTTGGCCTCAGGCAATGGTCGCCTTCCACTGCTTGCATGCCTGTGCATGCACCCAAGTGCTGAAACTGGTAACTCACACTGCACTCTGGTCCGCTAAGGTCTGATGCCTACAGCAGCCCTGCTGTAACGGTTTGCTGCACTCATGCGCCACAAAATTTCTTGGCATTATTACACGTCTGATAGACAGATGGAGCTGAAAAACAGCAAACTGCTTGTTGCCTGGTGGGCAAAACACAGTGACAACCTTACTACATCATTTCATTTTCTTCTCTCTTTAAAGCAACGTACCAGTTGCACTGGGTGTGGAGGGGAAGGCCAAGTGCAGTTGCTCAGAGTAAACAAAAAGAACCTTCTACCCTTGACAATATCTCAAAAAATAAGGAATAACATAACAAAGGAGGTGAATCTAAATTATAGGGCTCCATCCTTTGGCTCCTTCAAATACTCTACAGGAATAGATAAAAGAAAAGAGCCAAGTATGAGATTTGACAGCTTATCCTATCCGTACAAGAGCTCCCAAACAGAGGCCAGTCTCTGCAGGAGGCTCTTCCGTGATTAGCAGTTACTTCAAAGTCAGGTTAAAGGTGTCTGCTTGCATGCTGTGTGTACACACAGAAGAGTCTGAGTACACAAAAGCAATTTGCCATTAGTCATATTATCATTTCAACTCCAGTGTCAAATCAAACACAACAGACCATGCAGATATTTAGAAGTCTACTACTGTGGCCACTGAGAGTCCCATTCTGTGTCTGAAGCCTCTGATAGACATGGCTCCTCATTAAACAGTGCTTAACAAGAATGTGGCCTCAGAGGTTACCGGTGGGTGGAAAGAGAGTTTACCTATCACTTGGAATGCAGCGGGAAAATAGAAATGTTATCTGTAGCTGTGTAAACATATCAGAAACAGGTACCTGTGCTATTTAGAGAAAGACAAATCACATATAGGAATCTGATCTCTTACTGCTAAAGTTAGAAATAGGAAAAAAAAAGGACAGGTCAGAAAAATTTGTAATTGGGCATGTATAAAAATGCCCATGTGTATGGCTGGAGTGGCAGAAGGGTGCAAGGGCAAGATGGGAGGAAGGATCTGAGCAGAGGGTCCTGAGCCAGCATTTTCAGCTGTAGTACAGCTTAGAACTCTACAAACCTGAGAGCACAAAAGAGTGCCTCAAGAACTGAAACCACGTCAGGCCAGGAGGCACAAAGGGTGTCTCCTTAACTTCTTCCTTCCGTTACTATGAATTGACAAAATGCTAGGTTCTCGGTGAGCTGGCAGCTAATTCCAGCAAAGGTATGGGTGTCCACCCCTACCTACCACAGCTTTGCTTTGTCTCCACACGCCATTCTTCTTTTCCTTTCCTCTCTACCTCTTCTCTCTCCTTCTGACCTACACATGTGACCAATCTTTATTTCTAGTCCACAAATGCACATGTACCAGAAAGTGTCACATATCTGAGACTCTAAGAGGGATCTTGGCTGCTCTGACTGAGTTGTCCTTCCTGGATTTATGTCTGTCACAGTCAATCAGGAAATCATATTTAAAAAGCAAATTCTTTCTGAAATTTTTATATGCCATGAACAAATTTCATAGATTAACAATTCCAGACATCACCACCTTTTACCTTGGGAGTAATCCAGGCTTTGAGTGGGAAAAAAGATTTGAGAAAAATAAAAGTTATGAAGACTTTTTCCTATCCATTTCTTTTAAAAATATACTTTACTGATTATGCTATTACAGTTGTCCTGTTTTTTTCCTTCCCTATATTCCCCTCCGCCCTGCACCCACCCTTCCACCAGCATTCACCCCCCTCTCCTTACTTCATGTCCATGGATTGCGTACACAGAAGTTCTCCATTTCCTATACTATTCTTAACCTCCCCTATTTTGTACCTACCATTTATGCTACTTATTCCCTGTACCTTTTCCCCCATTCCCCACCCATCCACTCCCTGCTAATAACCCTTCATGTGATTTCAATTTCTGTGATTCTAGCTCCTGTTCTAGTTATTTGCTTAGTTTTTGTTTTTATAGGTTCAGTTGTTGAGAGTTGTGAGTTCTTTGTCATTTTATTGTTCATAGTTTTGGTCTTCTTCTTCTTAGATAAGTCCCCTTAACATTTCATATAATAAGAGCTTGGTGAGGATGAACTCCTTTAACTTGACCTTATCTGAGAAGCACTTTATCTGCCCTTCCATTCTAAAGGATAGCTTTGCTGGATAGAGCAATCTTGGATGTAGGTTCTTGCCTTTCATGACTTGGAATACTTCTTTCCAGCCCCTTCTTGCCTGCAAGGTTTCTTTTGAGAAGTCAGCTGAGGGTCTTATGGGAACTCCTTTGTAGGTAACTGTCTTCTTTCCTCTTGCTGCTTTTAAGATTCTCTTCTTATCTTTGATCTTGGGTAATGTAATTATGATGTGCGTTGGTGTGTTCCTCCTTGGGTCCAACTTCTTTGGGACTCTGAGCTTCATGGACTTCCTGGAAGTCTATTTCCTTTGCCAGCTTGTGGAAGTTCTCCTTCATTATGTTTTCAAATAAGTTTTCTTTCTCTTACTCTCCTCCTTCTGCCACTCCTATGATTTGGATGTTGGAACATTTAAAGTTGTCCTGGAGGTTCCTAAGCCTCTCTTCATTTTTTTTGAATCCCTGTTTCTTCATTCTGTTCTGGTTGAATGTTTATGTCTTCCTTCTGGTCCAAATTGTTGATTTGAGTCCTGGTTTCCTTCCCTTCACTGTTGGTTCTCTGTATATTTTTCTTTATTTCACTTTGCACAGCCTTCACTTCTTCCTGTTTTGCGACCATACTCAACCATTTCTGTGAGTATCCTGAACACCAGTGTTTTGAACTCTGCATCTGATAAGTTGACTACCTCTCCATTGCTTAGTTCTATTTTTGGAGCTTTGATCTGTTCTTTTATTTGGGCCATTATTATTATTATTATTGTTTTTTTGTCTCTGCATGCCTGTTACATAGGAAGGGGTGGAGCCTTAGGTATTCACCAGGGCAGAGTAACATACTTTGCTTTGTTGTGGTGCTATATGTGGGGAAGGGGTCTGAGAGGGAACAATGCTACTTGCTCGGCTCTCAGCTGGCTTTCAGTCACTTCCCCTGTTACCCACAACAAACTGGGACCTTCTAGTACTGATTCCTGGGTGGATGGGTTTGTTCTAGCACCCTCTGGGTCTCTCCAGTGAACTCTCTTGTGAGGCTGGGAGTTTATCCCACCACTGCAACACCCACAGGTTTTTACATCTAGAGGTTTTGAGGTTTTATTTCCCCATGCAGGAACCCTAGGTTGTGTGGTCTGTCTTGCTCCCCAGTTGTTCCTCCCAGCGTATCCACATGCAAATGTGGGACCACCTGTTCCTCCAGCTGTCGCTTTGCTGTGTATCCTCTCTGTCTCACCTGCCTGTTTCTACCCCTCCCACCAGTTTGAATGAATGTCTCTTCCTTAACCCCTTGGTTTTCAGACTTCCATACAGTTTGATTCTCTGGCAGTTCTGGTTGTGTTTTTGTTCTTAAATTTGGTGTTGTCCTTCTTTTGGTTGTGCGAGGAAGCCTCATCTTGGCTGGACCCTTTTCCTTTATTTGAGAATAAAGCCTCCCATACAGTCAATGAATTAATATCCCCCTCTTCCATAACACACATTCTAACAAACATCACCATTTCTACATTACTAGTCATTGATACCTGTTGGGAACCACCCTGCCTGGTTTCAGAAGCTGTAACCCCCGCCTAGGCTAAGGCTGAGGGAAGGACCTTGGAACCGTAAGCCAACAAGGAGACAAAAGCTTATCTCCCTGGCAGGAGCGCCACTTCTGCTCCTTTTACTTCAACCTGCTTGGTCCCCAATGCTTGGTCAGTTAGCCAATGACGGGTAAGATTCCCCAAGGGGGGAATGACCTAAGACAGGCACGGTCACATGGGAGGCCCCCAAGGAAGGACTTTGGGGGCTACTGCAAAAGGGGGTGATGGACCCTCACACCTCGGCTTTGATAAAACCTGAGTGCTCATGGTTTGCAAGAAAATCTCCATATCTCTTGGTTGCCTTAGTTCCCTTGCTCCACCTAAGCCTGAAACAAAGACAGGGTGGTGCAGCCCTGTGCTGAAAAGGGTGCGTTCCCCAGGTGATTAGGCCTAAGAAAGAATATGTAAAATCCTGTGAAATCTGCTCTGTTTAGAATACTCTCAACTGAATGAGAAGGGTCCACGGAGGAAGTAAGTTTGTTCCTTAAAGTCTTTTACAGCTCTTTGACCCTGACTCAAAATAGGCCCTCAGACTTCCTTGTTGTCTATTGTTTAGTCCTTTCTTCCTGGCAATGAGTAATGAGATTTACCTAAATTCTTATGCAAACAAACCCAATAAAAGCCTGCTACGGCGGAGGAATGAGGTGCTCTCTCCTAGGGTCCTCTCCCCTAGGGAGGGTGGCCTGGTGCTCCCCACTAGAGAGAGTGGCCATTCTGTTCCTACTTCCCCATAGGACCGGGTTGTTTCTGTGTATGTTTTCCTCGTGTGTCGACGAGCCATCTGCAGCGTTCTGCAGTCACTGCCGGTTGGTGGCCGCATCAGATACCTAAGCAAAGCTCTATTATTTGAGGATATAAATGTGACTGACAAAACAGGCTCTGCACAGAAGTATTAGAAATCCTCCAAGTTGTGACTGATGCTATATGTTGTAAGTTAACAGCTAGGGGAATTCAGGATTAAATAGCCTGAGGTATGCCAAGCCTTTTGTGTACATACAACCCAGTCTCTGGGAGAAGGGCCCATGTGCCCTGATTCCCTCCATCTAACTCAGGACTCCTTACATGCTGACAGATGATCAACTCAGAGGTGCAATGGCACAGTGAAGCAGTCACACTGGAATGGGAGAGACAGAATGATCAGAAAGAGCAAAGCCTAACATTTTGACAAAGCTTACAGGTCCTGAGAGAGTACTATCAAGTGGTAAAATAAGGTGGAGGCAGGCTGAGGGAGAACGTTCCAAGGAACCAGAAATGTGGTACATATGGGCTGAAGCCTGTGAAGCTACATGATCTGACAAAGAGTAAGTAGGCTCCTGGTGAGGTTGTGAAATGAGTTCACAGTGGGAGGAAAAAAGTTAAGTTTGTACAGAGTCTTTATAATTGTTTTATAAACGAGGTTCTAACCCTGTGTTTTAGTATAGGGACCCACATCCAAATTTGTGGTAGTTTTAGTGAGGAAATACAAAGGATACAGACCATGTTTCTGATATAATCAGAGTGCCTAATATATACTATGGGTGTTCAGAAAATAGGAAACAGAATGCAAGAGTGAGACAGAAACTCCGCAGATAAGGCAAAGAAGGGACAAGAGAATGAAGAAACACGCCTTTTCTTCATCATGTTAATGTGTTCATTTAGTGCTTTGCTGTGGCCTCTTTTCAGGGAGTCACCCATTGTGGGTGTCATAGACTTTAACTGTGACTAAGAGGAAGAGTAACTATCTCCATGCTTTAACCAATATGCCCAGATATATGTGCCACACATTTTGGGGGGATTCTTCCCATTTAGTTGTCTTGTGGGTTTCAGCTGCTACAATCCCCTTACATATGAGATGCTTCTGCTGACAAGAAAGAGAAAACCTTTCTTGGATTATCCACAGGGCACAAAGCCTCTGCCATCTTATTCATCTAAGTACTAAGATCTCATGTTGTTTGGTCTGATATACTTCTGTTATTCGTCTAATAACCAGCCACATGTCATTTCCAGATGTACCTCTGCAAAGAACACTGCCAAGTGTTCCTAAGGCTGACAAATTTGTGTCAGACTGTGTTGTGAGTTCGCTGCCGTACATTCAATATACCTGAAGATTTCATTAATATGTGCGTCTCAATGATCATATATTCTGTGCTCAAGAAAAAAGCATCAGGTTCATATGTTACTGAAGACACATATATGTGTACACACACAAATGCACACACGATATAGTCTGCTTGGCAGAGGCCAGGTTCTTCTGGAGTTCCTGCATCTTCGGGTCTCTAGGAGCAATTCCAACTTGTACCTTCTAGGAAAGCAGTTGTTTGCCTGGCTGCTTGCCTTATGTGCTCTCATGTTAGTTACTTCCCTCATGGAAGTTTTTGTTAGTTAGCCATGGAATTGAATTAACTTAGGTATACGCTTCTGCATCTCATGACCGTAACTAAAAATTTTACCTATTTGAACATTTCTTTGGCAAAAGCTGCTGTGGCATCTCACACCTAACAGTGCTACATTTCAAGCAGACACAGACATGTCTATTCTTTAGTCCCAGGGAAGGCAATGCAGCTGGCTGTGGCCATGGCCCTGTCCCATTAAAACACCATAGGCATGAGCATACAGGCTCTTCGTTGGTAGTCATGTTAATTACTGAGCATCCAGTTTCAGAGACTGTGATGAAAAAAGGCTTTTTTACCCAGAGGCTGCCCTCAGCAGAGACCAATTTGTATCACATTACGTGCTATAAAATCTTTTTTTGACTTTATTTTAATTATTGTTCAAGTACATTTTTCTGTCCTCTACTCCCATTACGTGCTATAAAATCTTTGAGCTGTCTTGATGACTCTGTGAGGCAGTGCAGAACAACAGAGCGGTGCAGTGTGGGACTCAGGGCACGGGCTTTAGCGAGAGACTGTCTGGCTTAACTCCAGGGCCTGCAGCATTCCAGCTATGAGACTGGGACGAGTTACTTCTGGGAAAGTGCTTTCTGAGGAATTGTATTAATCCGTATGTCCACCACACACTAAGCTTCTTCTATAATTATTAACTATTGTTATTTCCAAGAATCTGTCTCACCATCTGTAAAATGGGAACAGCAATGTTCATCCTTGTGAGGGCTTGACTACATGTAAAATGCAAGTTAGCTGACATTCAGACCCTGAGGACATTTTAACCCTATCTTTGCCCTTAACTGTATATTCAGTGACTGTGGATGGTGAGATAATGGCATGGGAAGTAATGAGAAGGGCAAAGAATTGGATAAGCAATACAGCACACCAGAGGTTGGTAAGTTATAGTCCACAGGCCAAATCCAGCACTGTGAATGGAATAGTTTTGACAGGGTGTGTGGTTCACAAAGTATAAAATATTTACTATTTGGGCCTTTACAAAAATGTTTTCCAATTCTTAAGATAGACCAATTCCAGATAACAGGGTAACTACAATATTAGAGAGGAAACGCTTATAATTTTCTCCCAGATTAGGTAAAAATAATTATTGTTTTTATAAAAATTCAATTCATAATAAATATTACTTGCATGAATAGCAATATCAATACAAAATAAAATAGTGGCTAAACAGAAAATTGGATTTAGCCATGGGCATAAAAAGAAAATTCACAGTTGCAGAAAATTATAATCAGCAAAATTTCATATACACAAAACCCTGTGTAGTAAATAAATAAAATCTTTGTAAACTAAAATCTTATAAAATTTTTATAAATAATAAATAAAATCTTCATAAAATTTTATACATGGAAAATAATTGATATTAAAATGCCTTAATAAAATAAGAATATTGAAAAATTAGACATTTTCAACTACACACATAGAAAACTGATGAAGAAATTGATTAAATTAACTTAGTTTTAACTCCAGGAAATATTCAGTGAAAATTCCTTGACATTGGAATAACCTGACTTAAATGTTTGTGAGTAGGTCAAATATTTCCATTGAGTCATACATTCTCAAAGTTAAACAAGTATAAAACACTAATTGGATCAAAACAGCAACCTGTACTCATTTTGAGTACAGAACATAAAGATGTTAGACATTTTGGAGATCTAAGTTGCTTACCCTCTTCTCCTTGCTCCACTTTCTAAATGAAAAAATGTAAGACCCAGAGAAATAACCCGACTTGTAAATACAGTTAGGACACGTTACTTGGATCACAGCTTGCTGCTTTTGACCTTGACCGATTACAGAACATGAAGGCTTTATTTCACTGCTATCAGAATAGCTCCTGTGGGCAAGTGAACTTTCTGAACTGTAAGTGGGCTTTCATATTGTGTTCTCTATTTTCTAAAACAAAGAAGACTAAAAACAATTTGGGACATTTATAGAAGAGCCAACACTTTTTGATAATGAATACATCCCCATTTCTTGAACACTTCTATTATTGTACCCATTTGGGCCCACATGAACAGAACAGAGTAAGTATTCTTCAGAACAGAGTAAGTAGCTCCTAACTGGCCTTGTTTCCAGCATTTGCCCCTTTCCATCCATCCTCCACGGACTGTAAGGGCATACTAAGGTCTCCATGATATCAGCTGCTGACTACATCAGCCTCATGGTTCGTCGCCCCCCAACCCTCATTCTGTGGCAGTTTTAAAATCAGTCCACAAATTCTGAAATTCCTCCCTTCAAAAGCAGAACCTAAGACACTCTGCTCCATCAAGTGTGGGATGGTCTTAGTAAGGGCTTCTAAGGGATAGAATGAGGCAGAAGTGATGGTGTTTGTAACTTCTGATTCTAGGTCACAAAAGACATTAGGGCTTCCTCCTTGTCTCTTCTCTAGAATCATTGAGTTTGGGTGATATCAGCCACTGTGTCACAAAGATATTCCAGTAGCCTTGTGGACAAGACTGTAAGGTAAGAAATGGCAGGTTGTTTCCAACAGCCAGCATGAACTGTAAGTGAGCATCTTAAAACTGGATTCTCCACCCCTAGAACTGGGTAACTGCAGTCCCACCTGACAGTTTGACTATAACCCCCTAAGAAACGCCCAGTAAGAACTAAGGATTAGTTAGTTCCCAAGCTACTCCTGAATTCCTGACCCACAGAAACCACTGAGACAACAAAGGTTTACTGTTTTATGCTGACAAGTTTTGGGGTAATGTGTTATGTAGAAATAGGTAATTATCAACTATTCATAGTGAACTACCAAGATCATACCAAATTTGTATGCTGTGTATGCTTCTGTATCTTCGCAAATGCTGTCTCATTGTCTAACACTGGACCTGCTTGGCAGATGCCTAGGGCTCCTGCAAGAGGCAGCTCACGCATCACCTCCTCTGTGAACCCTTCTCTCTTGTGGAGAACTGGGTTTTTCTATTGCACCTTTCATACTGTTTTCTGTTGGAGAAAATATGTTGTTTAATATTTGTTTTAGACAGGCATTTTAATCCATATACCTAATGCAGTGTAGGTATGAGGGAGACTCCCAATAAATATTTTTTTTAGTTCATTTTCTCATTTCAGTCAGTTTTTAACCGAACAATAAAAACTTCAAACCACAGATGTCAATGATAAGGACTGTGGAAAATGTGCTTTTCAGTTTGTTAAAACATAAATTTAGGGGTGAACATCTTGGTTTAATTTCTGAAAGATATAACAATATGAATACAAAATTTTAAACAGTGACCTACCAACAAAATGACTATGATGATGTAAACTTTTGAGATGTTTTCACTTAATACCAAAATGCTGAAAGCAAAATTTGAATAGCTTATTTTATATTTACAAGAAAAGAAACTGAACCCAGATAGTCTGAGAGCTTTCTAGGTTTGCCAAATCCCTCCTCATGCAAAAATTTGTGATTCTAGTCTTGAAATGGAAGAAGAAAGGATGGTACATATTCAGTGTTGACTATCTTTCAGTGAAAAGAAATGAAATCTTGCTAACATGTTGTTTGCCTTAAAACCTGAATTTTCACCAAAAAGAATCAGCCATCTGTTTTAAATATTTTAAAGACTAAGCTTCTATTTGTGCTCTGCTTTGATCTTCTAGGATAATGGGACGACAGTGATACAGCCCAGCTACACCTCAATCAAGTGTGCTCATTTAATTCATCCCAGAAACGCTGGCTGCCAGAGCCAGCTGGAAACTGCAGCCTCCCCATCCCAGGACCTGGAAGAAGGAGGAAGACACATCAAGGGAGAACAGTCCTTTTGTTTTGGTTGCTGATGCATTTTTGTGTCCAAGAAAATATTCCTTTAACCCAAAACAGACAGTAACCCTAAAGACAGAGAATATAGAAAATAACAAATTAATGAGGAGCTGAGGACAAGTTAATGAAAGGAATACTGTAGAACCCTATTGTAACAAGACTATTGTTTAATAGTTGAGATAAAATGTGAGTCAAATCATATACTCCAGGACATAACTCTACAAAATAGAAATGTGATATAATAGGCAAGTGTTAAGCCTGTTTTCCAAAGCTGGTATTAAAAAAGGATTCTATCGTATGTTAACTGAGGGTTGTGGGTAATGAACTTGATACATTCTAGAAAATGCACTGGATATTGACTGGAGCTAAGATCAGTTTGGGAAATTGATAAACATGAATGGTGTCAGATTATAGGAAACCTTGTTAGGGTACTGAGGAAATTAAAAGATTAAAAATAGGTACTACTAATGCATAGGAAACTTTTCTTGAGGGTAAAACTCACCAGTTTTCCATTCAATAAATACTTACTGAGTTCTGTGGGGTTCCCATATTTTCAGATGACTGCGAAAAACAATCAAGTTGTGAAGAATTTTTTTTGCTTTAAGCACAAGAATATTTTTATTGTCCAGGAAAAATGTCTAAATCATAAATAATACCACAAACAAGAGGAATAGCTCTTCCTCATATGACAAATGCTCATCATCACTAAGAAATAAACTCATGCCCTGGCTGGTATAGCTCAGTGGATTGAGGATGGGCTGCAAACCAAAGGGTTGCAGGTTCGATCCCAGTCAGGGCACATGCCTGGGTTGCGGGCCAGGTCCCTAGTGGGGGCCAGGCGAGAGGCAACCACACATTGATATTTCTTTCTCGCTCCCTTCCCATCTCTAAAAATAAATAAAATCTTAAAAAAATAAACTCATGGATTTGAGGGCACATGTTCTAGAGATTTTTTTAAAAATATACTTTATTGATTATGCTATTACAGTTGTTCCATTTACCCCCTTCATTCCCCTCCCCCTGCATACCCCGTCCCACCCACATTCCCCCCCTTAGTCCATGTCCATGTGTCCTAAGTTCTTTAGGTTCTATATTTCCCATACTATTCTTGCCCTCCCCTTATTTTCTACCTACCATCTATGCTACTTATTCTCCGTGCCTTTTCCCCCTCTCTCCTCCTCCCACTTCCCTGTTGCTAACCCTCCATGTGATCTCCATTTCTGTGGATCTGCTCGTGTTGTAGTTGTTTGTTTAGTTTGCTTTTATTTTAGGAGTGGTGGTTAATAATTATGAGTTTGCTGTCATTTTACTGTACATGTTTTTTATCTTTTTTTTCTTAGATAAGTCCCTTTAACATTTCCTATAATAAGGGCTTGGTGATGATGAACTCCTTTAACTTGACCTTATCAGAGAAGCACTTTATCTGCCCTTCCATTCTAAATGAAAACTTTGCTGGATAGAGCAATCTTGGATGTAGGTCCTTGCCTTTCATGACTTGGAATACTTCTTTCCAGCCCCTTCTTGCCTGCAAGGTCTCTTTTGAGAAATCAGCTGAGAGTCTGATGGGAACTCCTTTGCAGTTTAGTGTCTTCTTATATCTTGCTGCTTCTAGGATTCTCTCCTTCATTTTTACTTTGGGTTATGTAATTATGATGCGCGTTGGTGTGTTCCTCCTTGGGTCCAACTTCTTTGGGACTCTCTTAGCTTCCTGGACTTCCTGGAAGTCTATTTCCTTTGCCAGATGGAGGAAGTTCTCCTTCATTATTTGTTCAAATAAGTTTTCCACTTGTTGCTCTTCCTCTTCCCCTTCTGGTACCCCTATAATTGGGGTGTTGGAACGTTTAAAGATGTCCTGGAGGTTCCTAAGCCTCTCCTCATTTTTAAAAATTCTTATTTCTCCATTCTTTTCTGTTTGGTTGTTTCTTTCTTCCTTTTGGTCTACTCCACTGATCTGAGTTCCAGTTTTCTTCCCATCACTATTGGTTCCCTGTGTACATTTTCCTTCATTTCACTTAGTGTAGCCTTCATTTTTTCATCTAATTTGTGACCAACATCAACCAATTCTGTGAACATCCTGATCACCAGTGCTTTGAACTGTGCATCTGATAGGCTGGCTATCTCTTGTTTGCCTAGTTGTATTTGCTGTGGAGCTTTTATATGTTCTTCCATTTGGGCCACTTTTTTTCATCTTGTTGTGCCTGTTATGTATGAGAGGTGGAACCTTAGGTGTTCTCCAGGGTGGGGCAACCCACAGGGCTGGGTTGTGACACTATGTGGGGGCGGGGTCCTAGAGAGAACAATGGCGCTTGCTCCACTGTCGGATTTCAGTCCCTTCTGCTACTTCCCCTAAGCAAACTGGGCCTTCCTGGTGCTAATTCCCGTGTGGGTGGGCTGGTACACATTCTAGGACCCTGTGGGTCTCTCCAACAAACTCTCCTGTGAGGCTGGGAGTCTCTCCCGGCACCTCAACCCCCACAGGTGTTTTCAATCAGTGCTCCGAGGCTCCATTTCCTGGTGCTGGGACCCTGGGACAGCCTGGTCAGCCAGCCCCCTTGTGAGCAGTGCCTTGCTTCACAATTGCCACCTCACTGGGTCCACTGTGACCCCTCTCCGCCCGGACACCAGACTCCACCCTTCCTACTGGTCTGGATGAATGTGTCTATTTTAAATCCTTCGTTGTCCGACTTCCATACAGTTCAATTTCCTGTCGCTTCTGGTTGTTATTTTGTTTCTAAATTATTATTGTCCTTATTTTGGTTGTATGAAAAGGCACAGTGTGTCTACCTACGCCTCCATCTTGGCTGGAAGTCCCCAGAGATGTTTAAAACACTATAATTTTCTGTCTAAAATAAACTGAGTCATAGGACAATGTCACCTTCAATCATTCAGCAGAAACTACAAAAATGTAGGGTGTTTCTGTGGCACATTATATGTGCTATCTTAAAAATACATTAAGAGAAAGGTCTCTTCCACAAGTTACTTACAACTTACTCATGTGGGCTAAGAGGTCTCTGCCTTCACAGACCTCATGTAATCACTGAGCCAGTCAAGAATCCCTTAGAACCACAGTGCAGAGGTGGTGGCTCCTGCTTCTTTCTGTTGCCTGAAAATCATCTTCAGGTCTGAAGAAAAAGTCACCTGCCACTACAGGGTACTGCTTAGAGGTAATTAGGTCTGACAACATTTGGGTATAACCTCCTACGCCATGACACATTGGAGTGGTATCTATTACATTGCTGCTTAGGCAATATTGATGAATGTGGAAGTTAAAAAAATACTTTTATTTTTTTTGACCTGCATATTTATCTGTTTTGGAATGCAGTTGTTTTCTTCTTGAGTTTCAAATATAAGACTGTTGTAGTCATATCACTCACTCACACTCACACACACACACACACACACACACACACACACACAGGCTCTGTCTGGGCTTTTAAAAGAAAGAGTAGGTGAAAGAGAATTTGAGATACTTCTGGGCTGGTGACCAGTTGTCAAAGAAATCCTAGTTTGTGAATAAAATATGTAAATTTACTTGGAATGACCCTATATTCTACTTCCTGGGGTCATAAGTATCCAAGTGGGCCAGGAGGAGGACAGAGGCAGCCATGGCAAAGTAATCACACATCAGTCATAATGCTTCTAAAGCATGAAAGTGTTTTTATAAGAAAAAAGTGGAGCTCTTGGGTCCTTGCTTCCAAGATGACCAAAAAGTATTCTCTCACTCCCAGCTCTTAAAATACAATCCAAGACAAATGCCTTACCAAAATTATCCATGAACCAAAATTATACCAGTTTTAGCTTGTTTATTTCTGAGAAAAAGGGAACATTACAGTGAGCCTCCTTCAGGCTTCATGGGTCTCTTCTGTTTTCCTCCTTAAGACAGCCAGGCACATGGTCTCTAACCACTTTAAAAATCTTTAGAACTAGAAACAACTACTTTTTTTAAGGTCTTCTGTGAATAAACTATTTTTAAAAGTAAGATAATAGAATTATTGCATTCTATGCTCTAAAAGGATATTGGTCATGGCTAAATCAAAAAATATCTTGAGACAAATAAAAATGGAAATGTATCATACCAAAATTTATGGGATGCAGCAAAAGCTGTTCTGAAGAGAAAGAAGTTCATTGCAATAAATGCCTACCTCAAGAAACAAGAAAGATCTCAAGTAAATACCCTAACTCAAGGAACTAGGAAAAGAATAAACAAAGCCAAAATTTAGTAGAAGGAAGGAAATACCAAAGATTATAGCAGAAATAAATGAAATAGAGACTAAAGGGACAACAGAAAAGAACAATTAAATTAAAAGCTGGTTATTTGAAAAGATAAAACTGACAAACCTTTAGCTAGACTCCCCAAGAAAAAAAAGAGAGAACTCAAATAAAATCAGAAATGAAAGAGGAAATTTTACAACTGATACCACAGAAATACAAAAAAATCATGACACACTACTATGAACAGTTATATACTAACAAATTGGGCAAATTAGAAGAAATGGGTTAAGTTCATAAAAAGATACAACCTACCAAGACTGAGTCATGATGAAATAAGAAATCTCAATGGATGAGCTACAAGGAGATCACCTTACTTTTGGACTATAAGATGCACCCCCTCCCGCTGCCTCCGAAATTTGGGAGGAATAATGGTTGTTAATGCTACTGTTGAGTTCTGTTTACATTTGCATTGGTGAAATATTAGGTTATTTATGTTATTAAATACTTTACCACATTTTTTGCTTCAAAAATTTTTTCCCCTATTTTCCTCCTCTAAAATCTAGGTGCATCGTATGATCTAAAAATATGGGTAAATCAGTAATCAAACAACTTCCAACAAATAAAAGTTCAGAACCAGAAGACATCACTGGTGGATCATACCAAACATTTGAAGAAGAAGTAAGACCAATCCTTTTCAAACTCTTAAAAAAAAAAAAAAAAGATGAGAAAGGAATGCATCCAAATCATTTTATAAGGCAAGTATTACCCTGATACAAAAACCGTACAAGGATGCCACAAGAAAATTACAAGCCTTTATCCTTAATGAACATACATGCAAAAATTTTCAATAAAATATAAGCAAACCAAATTCAACAATACAGTATAAGGATCATACATCATGATCAAGTAGGATTAACACCCACAAATCTGTCAATGTGATACACCACATCATAAAAATAAAAGATAAAAATATATGATCATCTCAATAGATGCAGAAAACACACTTGACAAAATTCAACATCCATTTATGATGAAATCTCTCAATAAAGTAGGTATAGAGGGAACATATCACAACATAATAAAGGTCATATATGACAAGTCCACAGTTAACAACTGTGAAAAGCTGAAATTTTTTCCTGCTAAGATCAGGAACAAAACAAGGATGCCCATTCTTGCCACTTTTATTCACCACAATATTAGCCTAGCTGGAGCAATTAGGCAAGAAAAAGAAATAAAAACCATACAAATTGGCAAGGAAGAAGTAAAAATATCACTACTTGCAGAAAATCTGTTGCATTTCTATACACTAATAATGAACTATCAGAAACAAAGTAAGAAAATCTCATTTAAGATTATATCAGAAGGACTAAAACACCTAGAAAAACATTTAACCAAGTCATTAACTCAATAAAAGAAATTGAAAAAGACACAAAAATGGAAAGGTATTTCATGCTCACAGATTACAAAAATTAATATTGTTAAAATGTCCATACTACACAGAGCAATCTTCAGATCAAATGCCATCCTTATCAAAATTCTAAGGGCATTTTTAACAGAAACAGAACAAAAAACCCCCCTACAATTTGTATGGAACCATAAAAGACCCCAAAGAGCCAAAGCAATCTTGAAAAAGAACTGAACTAGCAGCATCATGTTCCCTGATTTTAAATTTTGGATTGGCTGAAAAGACCATTTAGTTTTTCTGTGAAATAAAAGACACAGTTTTCATTTCCACCAATAACTATTGATTTGAATATTTTGAGTATGTCAGCTATCTCCCCTGTGGTAGAACATTGATTGTTCTCAATTAATGTCTTGATTTGACTGCTATCAATTTCAACTGGTCTACCTGACCTGGAGCATTGTCCAGCAAGAAATCAGTGTGAAACTTTGCAAACCACTTTTGACACATTCGATCAGTTGCAGCACCTTCTCCATACACTGCACAAATGTTTTTCTTTTGTGTTTCACTTATGTTTTTACCTTTTTTGAAAAAATAAAGCATGATATGCTGGAAATGTTGCATATTTTCTTCCATCTTCAATATTAAAATGGCTACACAAAAATTCCCCAATTTTGATAAGTTTTTTTTAAAATGCACACTGATACGACAGCTGTCACAATACAACCTGACGAAGTTGTTTCCAATGAGGACAACTAAGTGCTATTAGAGCCATCATATGCAACTAACCAAATGAACTTTTTGGCCAATCCAATATATTATAAAGTAACAGGAATTAAAACAATATAGTACTGGCATTAAAAGCAGACACAGATAGAAGCAGAACAGGGAGCCCAGAAATAAACACACACAAATATGGTCAATTAATTTATGACAAATGAGCCAAGACTATAGGATGTGGACAGAAAAGTAGCTTCAATAAATAGTGTTGGAAAGACTGGACAGCCACATACAAAAGAATGAAAATGGAACACTATCTGATACCATACACAAAAAAATTAACTTCAAATGGGTTAAATACTTAAATGTAAAACATAAAATCTTAAAATTCCTAGAAAAAACATAGATGGTAAGCTCCTTGACATATTCTTGGCAATAATTTTTGAACTGACAATTTTTAATTGACATTAAAAACAAAGGCAACAAAAGCAAAAGTGAACAGTAAATCTAAAATGAAATGAAACCTACCAACAAAATGAAAATGTAACCTACCAAATGGCAGAAAATATTTTCAAATCATTTATAAGATAAGGGTTTATATCCAAAATATATACAAAACTCATACAATTCAACAGGCAAAAATCCCAAACTACCTGATTTAAAAATAGACTGATGATCTGAACAGACATTTTTCTAAAGAAGACATACAGATGGACAACAGGTACATGAAAAGATTCTCTAATCACTAATCATCAGGGAAATGTAAGTCAAAACCACAATGAGATTTTGCCTCATGCTCGTAAGACTGGCTATTATTAAAAAGACAAGAAATAAGTGCAGGAGAGGATATGGAGAAAATTCCACTTGGTGAAAATGTAAACTGGCACAGTCACTATAGAAATCAGTATGGAAGCTCCTCAAAAACTTAGAACTACCCTGTGATCCAGGAATTCCACTTGCATTTATCTATAGAAGATGAAAACGCTAAATCAAAAAGATATATGTATCCCCATGTTCATCACAGCATTATTTAAAATAGCCATGGAAACAACCTAAGTGTCCATTTGATGGACAAATGGCAAAAGAAATTCTGATACAGCCCTGGCTGGTGTGGCTCAGTGGACTGAGTGCCGACCTGTGAACCAAGGGTCACCGGTTTGATTCCCAGTCAGGGCACATGCCTGAGTTGCAGGCTGGGTCCTCAGTGGGGGTGCATGAGAGGCAACCACCCATTGATGTTTTCCCTCTCTTTCTCCCTTTCTTCCTCTCTCTCTCTAAAAATAAAGAAACTAAAATCTAAAAAAAAGGAAAGAAATTCTGATATGTTATAATATATGTATTATACATCCATATACATAATGTCCACATATATATTGGAATATTATTCAGTCATAAAAAATGAAATCTTGCCATTTGTGACAACATCAATGGACCTTGAGGACATAACACTAAGTTAAATAGATCAGAGAGAAAGACAAATGCCAGATGATCCCTGAGCCCTGGCCTGGTGGCTCAGCTGGTTGAGCGTTGTCCTGTACACCAACAAGACTGTGGGTTTGGCCCCTGGTCGGGGCATGCATGAGAGGCAACTGAGCAATGTTCCTCTTTCACATCCATGTTTCTCTCCCTCTCTTCCTCCTCCTCACTCCCTAAAACCAATAAGCTTGTCCTCGAGTGAGGATTAAAAAAACCCTAAACAAACAACCCCCTTTCTAAAAAAAACAACAAAAAATCCCAAGCTCATACATAAAGAGAAAAGCAGACTGGAGGTGGTTAGAGGCAGGACTAGCAGATGGAAGAAATGGATGAGCTGTTTTTGGTTTTTATAAAAAATAGTTAAATAAATTGAATAATAATAAAAAGGAGAACATAATAGAATTATTGTATTTTGTACTCTAAGAGGGTATTAGTAATGGCTATTATCAAAAAGAGAACAGTGTTGCTGAGGATGAGGAAAAGGGAACCTTTGAGCACTATTTGTAGAAATGTAAACTGATGCAGCCACTATAGAAAACAGGTTCCTCCAAAAATTAAAAATAGAACTACCAAACAATTCAGCAATTCCACTTTTAGGTGTATATCAAAAGGAAAAAAAATCACTATCTCGAAAAGACAGCTGCATCCCTACATTCACTACAGTGTTATTTATAACAGCCAAGGCATAAAAACAACCTAAGTGTCCACTGATGGATGAACAGATAAGAAAATGTGATGCTTTAATACAATGGAATATTAATGCCATAAAAATGAAGTAAATACTACCACTTGTGACAGCATGGAAGGACCTTGAAGGTATTAAGCCTAGTGAAGCCAGTGAGACAGAGAAAGAGAAATATTGAATGATCTAAGTTATATGTGGAAATTAAAAACTGAAATCATAGATACAGGAAGCAGATGGATGGTTGCTGGAGGAGGAGGTTAGTGAGATGAGTGGAAGGGACAAAGGGTGAAAATTTCCAGTTATGAGGCAAATTAAGTCCTGGAGATGAAATGACAGCACGGTGACTAAATTAACAAAAAATTGTAACTATGTAAAGTGATGGATGTTAACTAATTGTGGCAATCATTCGGCAATATATACAATATACCAAAACATTATGCTGGATACCTAAAGCTAATACAATGTTATAAGACAATTACCTCTGAATAAAACAGGGGTATGGGGTGTTGTTATGTAGAGAAAGAGCTCTGGTTTAAATAAATATCAGGAGAGCAGTTTAAATGGAGCCAAAATTAATTAAGACATACATTTATAAATTTGTCCTTCAGGAACATAAACTTGTCCATGACATACTCCAACTCGTTTCTTACCTCTCCATTAAAATTATCTTACATTGTATGTACAATCAGATTATTATTTTTTCTTCATATCTAACCTAGAGGGCCTACTCACAATGTCATTAAAAAGTTGTTTTTCTTGCTGTTCCTTCAATATTAAATATCAGAAGGCTAGGACCAATGCACAGTTAATCTGGGAGGTAACTAACTTCCTAAAGTACTTTTTATCCATAGCATCTCATCCACTATGAGACTTTCAAAATAAGAGTATTAAAAAGAAACACAAATTTTATATACAAAGAAAATAATCATATTATCTGGCAATTTGCCACTCCTATAATACCAGAAAGTCAATATTCAATAAATACTCATTGGATGCCTATTACTGTATTTTGCCATGTATAATGTGCACTTTTTTGCCAAAATTTTTGAGGGAAAAATAAGGATGTCCACTATACACGGTATAATGATTACATACCCTGGGTATAATAATCTCATGAATAGTGCACACAAAAACATGGGTGGGTATTATACATGGCAAAATACAGGGTATTTGTCTGAGAACACCTGTACTGTCACTTTATACTGCTCCTGGTGATGTAAGACTAATAAAGTAGATTTCCAGACAAAGAATATTCCCAGAAATAGAGGGATATTTCATAATAAAGGTCAGTTTATCAGGAATACACAATAATCATAAATGGGTATGCAAATAATAACAGAGCTTCAAAATACAGAAAGCAACGATTGACAGAATTCAAAAGACAAGTAGAAAAATTTCAATTAAACTTGAAGATTAACACTTATCTCTCAGCAATTAACAGATTGGACCCCTCCACCTGAACCACAAAATTTTTTAGTAAAGCCATGGAAGACCTGAACTCTATCAAGCACCAGGACCTTATCGATATTTATACAACACTATATGCAATAACTAAAGAATACTGTTCCCTTCAAAAGAACATGGCATGTTCACTAGATGGACCACGTGCAACTAAAATATAATCCTGTTCATGTTCATGTATGTGGGGGAGGTGCTCCCTGCTAAGGCATGCTGAGAACTTTGTATGTTCTGCTAAAATAGACCAGGCAGGTTCATTTAGAAGATAAGTCTGGCAAATAACCTTCAACTGCTGCCTGGCCCCACATGCTTCATGATGACAAATACCTACCACGGTAGGATGCAGAATGGGTAAAGATAATTAGCACACAGATTCTCTCAGCTGAAGCTGTGTCTGGCATGCCACATTCTAACCCATTGAGCTTTTTGATTGGTACTGGGTATTGAACGTTCTTTCACATCATCAGGATAAAGTCATTTGGAAAGCTTCCCACCTTCACAGTACATGCCCCTTTCCACAACTTACCTCATCATCCTTCTTGGCTGTGTTTGCTAGTGAGAGGTCTACACGTCCCATCATTTTAAGAAGTATAACACCAAGACACAGACTTTTCAAGGAGAACTGACTTGAAAAGGGTGAGATCACTAATAAGCATGGGCAGTTAATCCAGGGAGTGCAAGGGGCACCAATATGTGTGAACTTATTAATCATAATTATTATTTTTTTCCTAAGAAAAGGATTTCCTTAGTCAAACCTCCAGGGCATCAGATCAAAGGGAGATACTGCCACAGCTGGACTATGTTTTCCAGCCAATTGGCATGAAAAGGAGAATCTAGACAGTGTCCTGGCGACTGTTTAACACAGCAGCAATCTGTAACAGACAGGGAAAGAATTCTGTAGGCTGCCTTTTAAAACAGTGTTCCTTTACTTCTTATTTGTGAGGACAGTTTGAGAGTGATGTCAAAGCCCCAGGGGATATCCTTGGTAGGCACTCTGGAAGAAATTGACCTTGAGAATTCAGAGCATTCTTCTATAAATAGAAACAAAAGGTTTTATTTCACAGTGCAGGTTGCTTATTTAAAAAAGACTATGTATTTATATTTAATTATCATAAAAAGTATATCCCAAATCTACTGGTAGAATACTTGGTCAATTTTCTATTTCCAGTTTGATGTAGGTCTCTATAAACCTCACCAGGACACTGTAAAATCACACTGGATAGAATTTTTTGTTAATAAAATCGTTAACAGGAGAAATTTACTTATATGCCCTGGAAGTTCTCCCAAAATGTACTTAAAAATTATAAAAGTGACTATTAACACACAACAAGAAAAAAAAAAGCCACAAAACCCAAACCCCACTATGTCAGAAGCACAGCAAGACACAAAGGAATCATGTGAAAATGAGAAACCAGACAGCACACCAAAACATTTTATGAATTACAGAAAAACAAGATGTGAGAATGATTGTGTAAAATAAAGAAAATCAGAGCAAACAAGCAAAAAATTTTCTATAGTCAAGGAAAGCCGTTTCTCACCGTTCTGAACAAAATGGCTGAACTAAGATCATCTGATTGGCTATGCCCATATACCCTCCTCCTCATCCTACGCGGCGCGAGGCGACAAAGCGGGCAGTGCCCAGAGCAGCATGGGGATGAAAAAGAGTTGGTTAGTATTTAAAACAAAGACATAAGCACAAGTAGTAGGGGAAAATGGTCTCTAATTTCTTGACTCTTTTTATATTAGATTCTAATTCCCTAAACTACCAAAATTAGTAATTAGTTTGTCATTACACTTCTATGCTTCCTACCTTTCCAAGATGCTGTCTCTGTCCCAGGGCCTATCTGGGCACAATGATCAAGTTGGAGACTTTTCTTTATTATTTGCCTTTTCTTTAACCTTTCTCCATTTCTGTTTGCCTCCCATGAATACCAGGCATTCATCTTGTATTTATTATCAAAACCTGTTTCAAGGAAAAGATCTAACACCCATATTGTATACACTGGCATAAATTTAATCCTAGGTATCCAGAAGCAAGTGCAGAAAACAGAATGACTTCCTGGGAGAAAAGGACTGCTGACCTCAGGCAGACAGCTCTCTATTTGCATATACTACAGACTGGCTTGCCTAAGGTTTAGTAAAGGTCATCATACTATGACTATACCTTCTGAATTTTAGAAGAATTGCAGTTTGGATATTATTGCTGCTTTCATCTGTGATATTTCTTCTTTTTCTCCTAACATCATGGCTATCATTTAGTAGAGATGTTTAGTGAGGGAGTTTCCCTTGACTTTTTGATCATATGGATGTAATTATTTAACTATTATTTTCCTCCTCAGCTATACATTTTAAGAATGAGTGTGATGAAGATGTTGAAATCTGATTTTGGCAATGGGATATGAGGTAAGCTGTTCACCACTCTCTCCCATCCATCATTTTCAACATCTTGGGAGAGTTCCCTTCTTTCAAAAAACTACAGTTATATATGGTTCCCTTCAGACTCATCGATGCTTCTTTTGCACTGATGAGAAGTTGAAGGCAACAATTTTCCTTGAGAATGACATATACTGGAGGGATCCACCAAGGAAATGGAGTAAAGAAACTGTGTTTCAATTTTCATGTTTAATAGGTGATGAGCAGAGGCTCTGAAATCTGCAGTTACAGAATAGTTACTTCTACACGGAGCTGTGCCGCACTGTCACAAGACTCTTATTTTTCTAATAAGGCATTACTTCTTCACTGAGAAAAGCAGGACAGTTACAAATTAGTATGTATCTCTGAAAAGATGAAGATTTTTTTTCTCAACCTAATTTAAGAATTCTTTATCATCCTCAAATCTTTTGAATAACTCCTCTTAAAACATTCAGCATAATCCACCACCTTCCTAATCAGAACTTGAATTTGTTTAAAAAAATGTGAAGGAATTTTCAGAAACTTATTATTTTAATTTTTCTAACTTATACCCAAGAATCTGTAGCATGACAGTATAAAATACATAGAAATAAGAGCATATTGGTTTTTTATAGCACATTCAAGAGCACACTTACCTGGTCTGGGGAGGGCTTATGATTGCTCTGATTGGAACGGGAGGATCTGAAGTGATCATCCTCATAGTTGTCGGCCATAAGCTTCATGCGATTTTGCGTCTAAGAAGAAATGATTCATACGGTTAAATTTAGATTAAAATTTTATGACACTGCAAAGTAACAAATACTTTAAGAGTGTCATAAGGAAGGAAAAAACTAATCCTGTCTGAAATAAAATAAACAGGATTTCTGAGGATATCGGGCAAAAAAAAAAAAAAAAGTTCAGGCATAGCTACAAACTGAATTGTGTCCCTTCAAAATTCATTTTGGAGCCCTGTCCCTAATGTGACTGTAGATGGAGGTAGTCTTTGGAGATACTTAAGGTTAAATGAGGCCACTGGGGGAGTCCCTAAGACAGGAGGACTGTGGCCTTGTAAGGCCCCCGTTTTTTTCTCTGCCGTGTGAGGACATAGTAAGAAGGCATCTTCTCCAAGCCCAGAGACAGCTCTCTTATCAGGAACTGAATTAGCTGCCACTTTGATCTTGGACTTCCCGGCCTCCAGAATTGTGAGAAAATAAGTTTCTGTAGTGTAAGCCACCAACTCTGACATATTGTTATGGCAGCCTGAGTAAACTAAGACAGGCACCTAAATTGGTACAGGAATTTAAGCGGGGAGGAGGAATAATCTCAAATTAAGCACTTTAAGCACTGCTTGTTTTTATTTTTTTTTTAAATAAAGACTGGATTACACTATACATAGGATAGGACTCTGTAACTATTTTTTCACTTCATGATATACAAACCCATCTTTCATGTTCTGTAAGAACTACTCATCCTTTTTAACAACTATTCCATTTTAGGGGGAAGTTATATAACACACGGACCATAAATGTTAGGAAAAAGTTATCTGTAAACGAAGTGATTACATACCTAGAAAATCTTAGACAATCAAGTGAAAAACTAGCACAACATATAATAAAGTTCAGTAATGTGGTCACGTAACAGTGGGGAATTGTAGCAGTGGGAAACTGTAACCCACCCATTTTTTGACATTGTTTCTGTAAATGCTGATTCAAATATGCAGCTTACAGATGGGAAGCATGCTTGTGTAAGAATCCTAGGAGTTAACTTCAAAATATACAAACACTGACCTTCAGGCATCCCAGGTCTGGGAGATTTGCTGACCTCCAAACTTACGGCCAGGATGATGTGAAGCCATGATAAACTCAACCAGGTTGATGCACACTGGACCATCACTTGCCTTATCAGTATGCACTGTGCTACTCTGCACATAGGGAACTTTTCAACTCTTGCCTTTGATCTCTCTGTTCTGTTCCCCTTTCCCTCCCTGAAAACCTCTGCCTCCACTGAGAGGTGGAGATGGGCTTTGAGACAAGAGTCCCCCATCTTCCAGGCTGCTGGCACCTGAATAAACCATGCTGCTCAAAACCTGCCTCTTGAGTATTGGCTTTCGAAGTGGCAGACAGCTGGACTTGCATTTGGTTACAATCAGACAGAAGCTACATATATAACATTCAATATCTTTTCTTCGAACCACAAATAAACAATTCAGGTTTTTGAAACTAAGTCAAAGACTTTGAAATCCTCTTTTTCAACCCTAGACTAGAAGAGAATTATTACCATTACTTTCTTTTCTCAACTGAAAGAGGACTGAACTGGTGATTCTATGTGATTGGTTAACTTAAGCCCCGAATACATGGGGGAAAATATATATGTAGGATCCCCCCAAAACCCTGGAATTTATCTATAAAAAATTGTGTGTTAACATGTTTAAATTTCAATCACCTTCAAAGTAACTCTCCATTTGATGCAATACACCTATCAAGGCTTTTTTTCACTACTCGAAACAGTTTTTAAACTTGTCAATTCTGACGCCTTTTAGTGCTTCTACCATTTTTTTGTTTCACCTCTTCCATGTCGGCAAAATGTTTCCCTTTGAGGACTTTTTTTTAAAAAAAATATATTTTATTGATTATGCTATTACAGTTGTCCCATTTCCCCCCTTCACTCCCCTCCCCCCTGCACACCCTCTCCCAAACACATTCCCCCCCTTTAGTTCATGTCCATGTGCCATAAGTTCTTTAGCTTCTATATTTCCCATACTATTCTTGACCTTCCCCTGTCTATTTTCTTCCTACCATCTATGCTACTCATTCTCTGTACCTTTTCCCCCTCTCTCCTCCTCCCACTCCCCTGTTGCTAACCCTCCATGTGATCTCCATTTCTGTGGTTCTGGTCCTGTTCTCGTTGTTTGCTTAGTTTACTTTTGTTTTAGGTGTGGCTGTTAATAACTGTGAGTTTGCTGATTTTTTTTTACTATTTTTTATCTTCTTTTTCTTAGACACGTCCCTTTAACATTTCCTATAATAAGGGCTTGGTGATAATGAACTTCTTTAACTTGACCTTATCTGAGAAGCACTTTATCTGCCCTAACATTCTAAATGAAAGCTTTGCTGGATAGAGTAATCTTGGATGTAGGTCCTTGCCTTTCATGATTTGGAATACTTCTTTCCAGCCCCTTCTTGCCTGCAAGGTCTCTTTTGAGAAATCAGTTGACAGTCTGATGGGAACTCCTTTGTAGGTTACTGTCTCCTTATTTCTTGCTGCTTCTAGGATTCTCACCTTCACTTTAACCTTGGCTAATGTAATTATGATGTGCGTTGGTATGTTCCTCCTTGGGTCCAAATTCTTTGGGACTCTCTGAGCTTCCTGGACTTCCTGGAAGTCTATTTCCTTTGCCAGATGGGGGAAGTTCTCCTTTATTATTTGTTCAAATAAACTTTCAATTTCTGGCTCTTCCTTTCTCCTTCTGGTACCCCTATAATTGGGATGTTGGAACATTTAAAGATGTCCTGAAGGTTCCTAAGCCTCTCCTCATTTTTTTGAATTCTTGTTCTTCATTCTTTTCTGTTTGGTTGTTTCTTTCTTCCTTCTGGTCCACTCCATTGATTTGGGTCCCAGTTTTCTTTCCATCACTATTGGTTCCCTGTACATTTTCCTTTGTTTCACTTAGTGTAGCCTTCATTTTTTCATCTAATTCATGACCAAATTCAACCAATTCTGTGAGCATCCTGATTACCAGTGTTTCGACCTGTGCATCTGATAGGTTGGCTATCTCTTGGTTGCTTAAAAGTACTGACTTTGAAGCCTTGATTTGTTCTTCCATTTGAGCCTTCTTTTTTTGGCGGGGTCTGGTCGCGCCTGTTATGTAGTGAGGGGTAGAGCCCTAGGTGGTCACCAGGGCGGGGCAACACACAGGGCTGGGTTGTGACACTGTATGTGGGGGCGGGGTCCGAGAGGGAACCATGGCGCTTGCTCTGCTCTCTGTTGAATTTCAGTCTCTTCCGCCACTTCCCACAAGCAAACTGGGCCTTTCTGGTGCTAATTCCCATGTGGGTGGGCTTCTGTACATTCTAGGACCCAGTGGGTATCTCCAGCGATCTCTCCTGTGAGGCTGGGAGTATCTCCTGGCACGTCAACTTCCACTAGTGTTTTCAATCAGTGCTTCTAGGCTTTATTTCCCAGCACTGGGGCCCTGGGTTGTGAGGTCTGTCTCCCTGCTGTTTTCACCTGGTTTATCTGCATGTGAATGTGTGACTGCGGATAGCCAGCTACCTTGCTTGTCTCACTGGGTCTGCTTGTTGCCTCCCCGTGCCCAGGGTCTGCCACCCACTGCTTTTTTCTGCTGTGACTCCTCTCTGCCGGCTGCCAACTCCGCCCCTCTTACTGGTCTGGATGAATGGTTGTTGGGACTTCTTTCCATACAGTTCAATTTTCTGTCTGTTCTTTTGTTTCTAATTTTTTTTTGTCCTTAATTTTGGTTGTGCAAGGAGGCACAGTGTGTTCACCTATGCCTCCATTTTGGCCAGAAGTCAGAATATTTCTTTGAGGACTTTTTTTATTGGGGAAACAAACAAAAAAATGTCACTTGGGGTGAGATTAGGTGATTAGGAAAGGTGGGGCATGGGAGTTCATGCTGTTTTTGGTCAAAAACTGCTGAAAAGTCAGCGGTGGTGTGAGCAGGTCCATTCGTAAATCACCCATCATAAAATGGGCAAATGCACTGAGTCTTCCAAAAAAATTCACTGAAGCTGAATGCAGCATCTCATAATAGCACCAGCTGGTACTGATACAGATGGGATCCTAGAACACTCCCCTAGCGGGGAAGCCTGTACTACAAGGGGCCGGCCATCCAGAAGATAATTCTTTTTTGGGGGGTCCCCCCTCATATATTTTATATATTATAAATAATATTATATATAACATTTATACACATTAACATATAAATATTATGTATATATGCTCATAAAACATTTTAGAAAATTCACTTTGTAGAGCAAGCAATTCAGAAGAAAATGCAGGATACACCATACATAAAGTCAAACAGCAATATATACCTCATTAATAAAATATTGTTATAAGCTGAAGTTTTAAAAGCATTAAAAATAAAATTGTTAGTATATGATTTAAAGGTTTCACTGAAGATTACCTGAAAAATAAAAATAAATCACATGCAAATTCCTCTAACTGGTGATAATCATTGTTGATATTGAGGAGCAGCCACGCAGCCTCTTCCTATGAACATAAACAGTGCCATGCTCTTCTCATTTATTCTATTTCTGCTACAATGTAGTGATTTTAAAGTTACTATTTCTTACAGTATATTCTGATATCTGGTAGGACATGCTGTCCTTCCCCTCCACTAATTCTGCTTTAAATTTGATTGGACACCTTCTACACATTTGCTTTCCTAGATGAATTAAAAACATTTTGTCTAGTTCCACAGAAAACTTTACAGAAATTTTTCTTTGGTATTTTTTCAGGTAATGAATGATGCCTGGGCTAAGGCTCTGGAGCAAAACTGCCTGAGTCTGAATTCTAGTTCTGCTCCTTATCAGCTATCTAAGTTTGGACACCCTACTTAAATGCTCTGAGCTTCAGCCTTCCCACCCTTAAAACAAACATAACAATACTTTCCCCTCCAAAGACTGTTGTGAGGATTAACCCACTGACCTAACATAAGCATTTAGAAAGCTACCGGGCAAAGACAACACCCAATCAATTTTAGCTATCACCATCCTTATAAACATTTTTGATGTCATTTAATATTATTCTAAAATCTAATTTTAACTGACTGCATAGTATTCAATTGAATGGATGCTTAATGAATCCCATATTGTTGGGCATTTAGTTCTTTACATTTTTACCTAATAATATATGCACATTTCTACATCAGTTCCTCCCTCTACTATAAGATGAAAGCAAAGAAAATATGCATCAAAAATGATCTTCCATAACAAATTTGTCTTCTGAGATAACTTACAGTGACCTTGAAGATAGGCAGGATAATTTTTTTTTTATGTCATGTTGTATTGTGTGACACATGGAAAATCTTCTGCAAAGTAGCTCTTGGAAAAGGAGGAAGGAGAGAGGAAAGGGCAAAGTGCTGTAGCCAGAAAGTGAGCAAAACATCTGCATGTCACACATGTGATTAGGGAACTTTTCCATGTCAACTTTGATAAGGATACTTGGCTAGTTATTTTCTTAGAACATGATGCACTTAATCTTTAATACCTGATAAGTAGTGCAAGTTAAAAAAACTTAAGGACTAACAAAGCACACACAAATTACTCTTCAAGGCAGAATGCATCTCAAGTATTTCTTAGGAATGAGTATAAAAGCCTCCCAAAGGAACTGATCACAGTAGACAGATAAGATCAAAGACCACTCATTTGATCCATGTAAGAGAATGAAGAAATAATCATAAAAACTTCTGCATCTTGAAAAGACATGAACATTTTCAGAGTTTAGTGTTCCTAGGCCTGGTATTCAGAAACTGTGTGAAGCCTGTTCTCTGCATAGTCATCAGGGTGAACACTAAATATCAGATGACTCACAGGGCATTAGGTATTACACAGATTGTATGAATGACTCTGTGCATTTAAGGAGCTCTTGTAATAGCTCTTCTTAAGATAAGGTCAACAGAACAAGCAAAAGAAGTAAGTCCTTCATGTTTTACTGACATGAGAGCTACTTTATATCCAAATATTTTCCCTCTTGAACCATGCCATGTGCATGTGCAGATAGCTGAAATACCCTTGTTCCAATGACATAAAAAATAAGACTCTGAAGGAATGAAAACAAAAGGAACTTGTTGAAATATACTTCTTTAGTTGTAAATGCATATCTATGTATATAGGTGTACATATCCTCAAAGAGAAAAAGGAGTTCACTGTTTATTCTGTTTATCTTTTCTTTTCTTCTAAGATTATGATGTTGATGCCCAAAGTGTTAGAGAAACTATATTTCATAGAAAAATTCTTAATTAAGCTACATAACAGTACATGTTAGTATAAGGTTTGAAATTTGCTCAGAACTATCTAGTTGATCATCAATTTTCACTTTTTAGGTTTGTGATAGTGCTATTAACTTAGCTAAATAACTTTTAGAAATAATTATATGGTGGGAATGCAGATTGGTACAGCCACTGTGGAAAGCAGTATGGAGATACTTCAAAAAATAAAAAAATGGACCTGCCTTTTGACCCAGCAATCCCACTTCTGGGAATATATCTGAAGGAACCCAAAACACTAATACAAAAGAACATAAACATACCTGTGCTCATTGTAGCATTATTTGCAATCGCCAAGATATGGAAGCAGCCCAAGTGTCCATCAATAG